>APFE030121821.1:252290-268319 GCA_000404065.3 Pinus taeda | reverse complement strand
TATTTTGGAATTAATATATTTTAATGAGATTTTAGGTAAATTGATGAAATATTGTGAAGGATATTTTTAATTCTCTACTTTTTAAAGTATCATAAGTATCATATCTCTTTTTGTGGGTTTTTTAATTTGTTTAGTGTCTGATACATTTATAAAAGAATTTTAAATTTGTCGAAATTTAATTGTGAAAATTAGTTAATTTATAGAAATTTGATTGTGAAAGTGGTTTTTTTAATGATATAACTAGTAGAGCTATTATTGCTTTTTTATTTTTTTAATGATTCAACTAAGATCAACATTTTTATGTTGCGACGAGGAGCTTTTTATTTTTCATATTAATAACCTTGTATAACTCTAGGAGGTTCTTCATATTGCCTTTGTTTTTAATAAATGGAACTCCAATATATATTTAAAAAGAGGATTAGGTAAGAGAATTTTAGGATTACCAATGTTTTGTTTGTCCAACTTGACATCTCGTGTGAATGTTTATTTACTTAAATTTGGCTCCCATGTGCAATACCTCCCCATGAGTTTTGAATATAATAGGTAATGGAAATTAAATTACATATAAAACAAATAATTTATACATCAATTTTTCTTTAAAAATGTTTCAATTATGAACTAAAGTGAATTTGTATAAAAAATTGTTTTCTTTAAGAAAAAAATAGCTTTGTTATTGAGCCAAGAGTTTCATTGAGACTAGAGGCTCATTCTATAGCCCAGTTCAAAGGGATGTGTAAGTGTGTCCGTTCGTTTGTTGAGTTGACACATGCCCTTTTAAAATTAAAATAGAAATTATGCTCTAAATAGAAATACACAAATATTTATTTGCACTAGATCCATCTAGATTCGGAGTTAGATGGATCTAGGCTCTCTTCCTCTCTCTTTGCACTAGATGCATTGATAATTTGCACTATAAAATGTCGCGGTGTACATCTTATGTAAAATATTTTAATGTCAATTATGTATATATTATATTCATTTTTTTTTTTTTAATTATGTATATACCATGAAAAAAATAAGTTTTTATGGTTAAAAGGTATATTTGGTCCTATATATACTAGTCTATATAGCATTCAAAAATACAATTTAAATGATGAAAAATAACACATTGTATTTTACACTCTAAGGAAGTTTGTACATGAAGAAATTTGATCCCTCTTGGCTCATGAAGAAATTTGATAGCTTTATTATTGAGCCGAGAGGGTCATTCTACAACCCATTATGAGGGGATGTGTAAGTATGTCCGTCTGTGCGTCCCCCTTCAAAATAAAAATAAAAATAAAAAAATATGTTCTAACTAGAAAAATAATGTCGACTATAATAAAAAAATGAATATGTTGTAAAGTAATTAGAAGTAAAAGAAGTGTGCGAGTAAGATGTTTAAATCTTATGCTTTTCAAAAATATTTCAACAAAATATTTAAATAAACTATTTGATGATCTATATTAACTAATTTATGTCGATATCAACTTCGATATATATCTATATATAGAAAAAAATTTGTTAAAATAAAATATTTTAATGTGTTACATAAAAAGATATTCAATGTGGGTTTCAATAAATATTTTAATAGGATTAATATTAACATATAAACACTATATTAATAATAAAAAAAATATTTTTAATTTGTGTGATAAAATGTCTTGATGTACATGTTATGTAAAATATTTTAATGTCAATTACATATATATTATATGACATTTAAAAACAATTATGTATGTATCATGAAAAAATTAAGTTTTTATGGTTAAAATGTTTATTTGGTCCTACGTATGCTCTATTCAGCATTCAAAAATACTAGTTAAACTATGAAAATTAACACATTGTATTTTTCACTCTAAAGAAGTTTGCATGTGAAGAAATTTGATCCCTCTCGGCTCATGTTAGATCCATACTTAAGATGGATCTATGGTGGTATTATAGTAGTTCTCACTTGAGTAATCTTTCAATTTGGCATTATATTCTTTATTAATACAATTTTTTTACTTATTAGGGAGTATAAGAAATTTTTAATCAAATAATAGGAGAAAAAATATTGACAATAGAATTTATTTGAATAAATAGACGTGTGCAAAATATTTTAATAAGAAACTAAATTTGTAATTATAAAATACAAAACTATAACTTGAATTTGTGAATTTATTTTGTGTGTTTTTTTCTAGGTATATAGTAATATATAACACAACCTTGCATGTATGTATATATAGTTTAGTGTAACTTTTGTTTTAATGTGAGATTTATTAATAAGGATCCTAAAAATATTAATTTAATTTAGGCTCAATAGTGTAAGATCCATCGGCAAGAAATGAATAGTAATTTACTAATGATAAAAGTTTAATCTTGTTGCTAAGGTTGACATGAGGAAAACATAAATATAGTGGTAAAATATGTGAGGATTTTAGTTGTAATATTTGCATACCCACATAGACGAAAATGTACCACTTATCACTTGCAATATCCTAATTGTTATGGCCATAGCTAAAATCAATGATTGGTAGCACTATGAGGGATAAGTTTAACCTGGAAAGACAATAAGAATTAGAGTATGCATTTAGGGACATATTTAACAATGAAGTAAATGATTTAGTGGTTTATCAATGTCTTATCTTACTCCACGGAAGTGGTGTCAACATGTTTATTAGTGACTCCATTGTCACTATATCAATGTCTTGCTTTACACAATCTTGTGACAACTGAATCAAAGGATCATTTAATTAATTGAAGGCATTGAAAAGGTTCCTTTTACAATGGGTTGAAATATCAAACTAAATAGTAAGATGTCTATACCATCATAGGAATACAACTTGAGGTTGGTTTTGTATAAATTAATGGTCCAACATTGACATTCAAACCCATCCCATAATTATAGAATTTAGGATGGAAATTTTTGAATATCAAGACTACAAATGTGTCTTGGAAATTATTGAGATCGAATACTCAATCTTATGTTACACCATCCCATCTCCTATTAAGGGTGTGATATGAAGAACAATAGTCTTGGTATACGAGAAAGTGAATGTCATTTCAATATGGCGACGATTTTGGAAGGAGATATTGTTCTTTATGTTATGGTTTATTTTCTTAACTCCATTCTTGCCTTGAACGCCTATAGAGAAAGGCTAAAAGGGTTTAGGAATGTCATAGATAGTGTATTTGGGTGAAATATTAGACATACCTTTCTTGGCTTGATGTTTTTCACTTCCCCATATCATTATGTGTTAATTTCATTACAAAATCCTATATAGCAAGGGTGATAGAGTTTAGGGAGGCCTTATATAACATAAATTTTGGTGAATTCTTGGACATACCTTTATGGGTTTTATATTTATCTCTTATCTATATCATTATGTGTGAGTTTATTTATCAACATGCATGTTTCATTTTGTGTGACCTAATTAAGTCTAACATGATCTATAAAGGTGTGAAAAAGATGTATGAAAGGATCAATGCACAAATTCCACCACTATATAAGATTAAAGGCAAGGGGAATGAGAATGTAAGTTAGTCTTAGAGATCAAAGATCACGATGATTGTATGGTCAAGGTTACAATTCAATTTTTGGAGTTGCGAGAAATAAAGAATGAATTATTTTCCTTCATGTGTAATGTACTTCATTTACACCCCAATTTGTTTTCCAGTGACATAATATATAGTTTCATCAATTAAATTCTTCTCCTTATGAAATATGTCTTCGCAATAAAACTGGAATCCTTATCAATATTCCTCTTTCAATTTCATTATTGTTATGTCTTCATTTAGCACCTTTACAATGAATTATTAATAAAGACCCATAGTCTGATTGTTCTAGTCTGTCTATTGCATTTTCACACACACACATACATTAATTTAGAATACAAATAGAGGTAAATTTCAAAGGACTACTAAGTTCACCTGCTTGCTAATAGTTTCACCACATCAAGGCTCATGTCATTCCTAACATTTTACGCCCTCACCTAGGCCTAGAATTTATATGTAATGCATCACATTTATTATATCGTGGTTTTTGAAACTTTTATGTTCTATGTAAAGGTTGCATTCTACACATATACACACACCCCTTTTTATTTTTCTATTAAAGGGTATACTTTATACCTTGATTTATTTTTTCATTAAACATATGGTTGCACTCATATGAACATGGAAATATGGGTGTTTCCCCTCCACATGACCCTCTGCACTTGTCACTTAATGTCTGAACCAACTCATTATGATCATGTTCTACAACAGAGATTCAACAAGGAGATCCAATGGTTGAGATAAAAATAAAGGTATGTGACTAGGGTAAAGTTGTTATGCCTTTTTTCATTTTTCCTTTTGACATTCCTTTATCACCGACTTTTTGGATATTTCTCTGCGGAGGACCAAATGAGGGTTTTGAACCCTTACCTTTTTTCATGGCAGGTGTTCTCGACACCATTAACAATTTATATTTTTCATTATTGTTTCCACATGGTTGAAGTCTCTCACACACACAACCACTTTTACATAAGTTTTAGAGGTAAACCTCAGTAACTCTCCCTTTTCTCTTTCAACATGGTTTTATTTTTCTTATATTCTCTTGGTCCTATATTAAAATATATAATTAATACAATGTTTCCTTTTGGAGGGGAATCTAAGGATTTGTGACTTGCATCTGTGAGGAACCATTCAGAGACCTTTCTCCATTTCATTAAAGGATGGTTGTTAAATAAAGGGTTTCAAGAATTTTTTGTTTCGCCATTAATTTTGAAGTGATTTATTTTGACCATTTTCTCTTATATTTCTAATATAAGTGATTTAAGCTTGTTATACGTCATCCTCTTTATCTGTATATATTCATGGTTGAGTTTTTCATTGTTGTGGTTTCATTCCAGGATCTTTAGAGTAGGAAGAAAAGTCACTCTAGTGACTCGACATAATTTCCATATGTAATTTATGTTATTCTTCTTTGTACAATTTATTAGTTTTTACACTACTGTTATGTAAAAAATTAGTAAGTATTTAATTTTAGGTTAATTAGACGAAAGAGCACGATCTTAAGATCATGCCCTTTCCCCAAAGGGTGCCCATGGCGGTATATAAGCCAAGAACCCCCACTGTAAACAATCATCTTCGGTCAATTAATCATTAATACACACACACACACACACACATATATATTTCTCTGCCTATCAAGAAGTTTTCACTTCATTGGTATCAAAGCAGTTCGTTCTTGGTCTAGAGCTATACAGTTCATGTTCTGTTGTTCTCTGTCACCCTCTATCTACTCATCTTCACTGTCGTGATCCAAAATCATTGTTCCACATTCATCCATCCTTCTGCCGCATTTTTTTCCCCTTCCCATGCTTCTCTCACCAAAGCCCCTGACCACTACCCCATTGTTCCTTGTTCCAATTCTACAGCTTCATTCGAATTCTGTCTCCGCTGCTCATTTTCCTTGCCACGTAGGACAACGAACCTTCTTGCCTCAACCGTTGTACCACCAATCGAACTTCACCAAATAGCCACCTATTCCGCGGGTCTCAATTCATTGTGCCATCGAAATCTGTAGCCTGCGGTGATATTCCGATAATTTTTTGAATAGTCAAAGGTTCCCATCAGTCAAACCTGAACTATTCGGGATGGTAATATACAATATATATTATATATAATATATATATATATATAAGATATATATATATATATAATATATATATATATATATATATATATATATATATATATATAATGTCAATTTAATTAATTAATTAAAAAAATTAAAATTAAAATTTTAAGCTGGAAAATAAATACACGCCCCCACAAACTCGCTCAATGTCGACAATGACAATGGTTGGTTTCCAAAAAAAATGGTTGACTCGAGCATAAGGTGAATAACAACAACGATGAGGTCAATAAAAAATTAGATGAATTCCAGATCAAGCTTAAGGGGTAGGCTGACGATATCAAAAGTCTTCAGGATACGACAAATCGAATAGAAATAAAGATGGAGCATCAACATGTCCAATCAGAGGTGGATCACAAAGAGACCTTAATATTGCTGAAACTTCTGTGTAAAAAGATGAATTATACACCCACACAACTACTACAAGAATATGAAGAAAATCAAGAGCACAACTCATCAGATTCAATGAAATCAATAATCTCTCAAGAAAAAGCTGAATCCCCAAAAAAATTAGTGACACCCCACCAAGAAATGAGTAATGCGACTCTTACAAACAAGCAACTCTGGGATACTTTTACAAATCAACACCCCTTTTTCGCTCAACCATTAGCGACATACTAGTGAAGGGAAAAATTCGAGATGCCTAAATTCGATGGAAACGAAAAAAACAATGTTTCATGAATAAATAAAGCAGAAGAATACTTTGAGATATATGAAATCAATGATGATGACGAAAATCTCAGGCACGAATCCATGAAAATGGAAGGGGAAGCATATAATTGGTATATGTGGTGGAAAAAGACAACACACATCATTAGTTGGAGAAAATTTAAGGATGCATTCTTTAAAAGATTCCAAGGTGTAAAGGAAGAAGAGTTCTTTTCAAAACTCATCAAATTAAGACAAAAAGGAAGTGTGGACGAATACACTCAAGAATGGGAGACGAATACACGAGTACCTAGACTATCAGAGTCTCGTCTAATTCAATCATACGTATCAGGACTCAAAACCCATTTACAAGTAGAACTTGAGATGCATGACATTACATCAATAGAAGTAGCAAGACGAAAAGCAAAAACAGCCGAAAAGAAATTCAGCCAAATATTTTGGTCAAAATCGGAAAAAACATATTCAAGACGAAGAATACCCTAGTATGTGGACTCAAATAATACAAGATATGTTCCACCACATCGTCATGAAGATGAAAAATATAATGTGGAAATGCAAAGGATAAAAGAAGGTAAATGCAAATGTTGTGGTGAGAAGTGGGACCCCAAACATAGATGTGCTAAAGGAAAAGAACCAAAGAACCTATATAATTGTAAAGCAACTAATGATTTAAATAGTGAAGATTTCAACATAGAAGAAATAGAAGATACCCCAGAATTATCACCAAAATTAGATGACGGAATTATTCTGCAAATGTCGCTATCAGCGATGACAGGTATATCACAACCTTAGACGTTAAAGTTGAAAGGACATATAAAGAAGAACAATGTAGTGGTTATCATTGACTCTGGCAGCACTCACAATTTTTTAGATGCAACCATGGCAAAGAGACTCAATATTTTTTCATTTCCCTTACCAAACATGAAGGTAATGGTAGCTGACGGTAAGAAGATTGAAAAAGTGGGAAAATGCCACAAGGTCAAATTGCAGATTCAAGACTTTAATTTAGAATCTTCATTCTTCATTGTACCATTAGGAGGAGTAGATGTGGTCTTAGGTATCCAATGGCTGCAAACTTTAGGTACTTATACCGCCAACCATCAAGTACAATTCATAAAATTCAAATGGGGGGAGTCAGAAGTACAAACTACACAGATTCCAAGCACCAGAAAATCAAGTTGTACCATCATCTCAGATGATGAAGATGATTCGAAAAGGAGCACCCACTTATGTAGTACAATGTCACCAATTAAAAATTTTATCTGCAAATATAATCAATGAAGAGTCACCAAAGATACATGATCTAATTCAGAAGCATGAAAAAGTATATCAAGACCTACCTATGAAGATGCCACCTAATAGGAAAATTGAGCATACAATAAAAGTCAAGGCAGGGTTAGACCCGGTCAACATCAAGCCATACCGATATCCACATCACCAAAAAATAGAAATTGAGAGATAAACCCAAGAACTTTTAAAGTTTGGGATCATCTCGAAAAGTAAAAGTCCCTACGCTGCTCCGGTGGTATTGGTAAGGAAGAAGGATGGTTCATTCAGGCTATGCATTGATTATAGAGGATTAAACAAAATAACAATCAAAACAAGTTCCCAATTCCCTTTATCGAAGAAATGTTGGATGAGCTACATGGTGCAAAGTACTTCTCAAATTTGGACTTAAGATCATGCTACTATCAAATTAGAATTAGATTGGAAGACATACCAAAAACGGCATTCCAAACACACGAAGGTCACTATGAATTTAAAGTAATGTCATTTGGATTAGTCAATGCACCAGCAATGTTTCAAGAAACTATGAACAAATTATTTCGTCCCCATCTTAGGAAGTTTGTATTAGTATTATTTGACGATAGTCTAGTTTACAGTATAACTTGGAAAGAGAACTTGCAACATCTGGACAAAGTTCTTACACTACTTAAAGAACATCAATTTTATGCCAAAAAATCCAAATGCACCTTCAGAAAGGAGGAAGTAGAATACCTTGGACACATTATATCCCATGAAGGCGTAAAGGTGGACCCTAATAAAATCAAAACTATAAAAGAATGGACCAAACCAGTCAATATATCCAAGCTAAGAGGGTTCTTAGGTTTGACTATATATTACCGAAGGTTTATTAAAAAATATGCACATATAACTGCACCTCTGACAAATCTTTTAAAGAAGAATTCGTTTCTATGGGATGAGGAAGCAGGAAGGTGTTTTGAAAAATTAAAAGAAATTATGTCTAATGCTCCCATATTAGCAACACCATATTTTTCTAAACCATTTATCATTGAGTTTGATTCTTCCAGTTTCGGTATAGGTGTAGTATTAATGCAACAAGGGCATCCAATAGCTTTTGAAAGTAGGAAGCTCAACAAAATAGAACGCCTCAAATCCACATACAACAAAGAAATGCTCGCTATCATGCACGCACTAGCTAAGTGGAGGAAATATCTTTTGGGAAGTAAGTTTTCCATTCGAACAGACCACAACAGTCTCTGGCATCTCCTTAAAAAAAAACTATTTCCGAATAACAACAAAAATGGATTTAAAAATTACCACTTTTGACTTGGAAATACTACATAAAAGAGGCAAAGACAATGTAGTAGCAGATGCCCTATCTAGGAAAGATGAAGAATCAACACTACTTGCAATTTCGGTTGTTGTTCCTGAGTGGCTTAGCGAAATTCGAAGTGAGTATGCCAAGGATCCATAAATAATGGCAATAATCAATAACCTTCCCAACAACTCAAAATTTGAGTGGAAGAATGATATCCTATGGTACAAGGGAAGAATCTATCTAAATACAAACTCCAAGTTTAAATTTAAGATACTCAAGGAATAACATGACTCACCGTCAGCTGGACATGTAGGATTCTTTAAGACTTACTACAATGCACGTCAATCCTTCTTTTGGAAGGGAATGAATCACGATATTCAGAAGTATGTAGCAGAATGTGACACATGTCAAAGGAATAAAGGTGAAAATATTACGACACTAGGATTACTTCACCCTTTAAACATTCCAAATCAGAAATGGGAAGAAATCTCAATGGACTTTATCAAAGGATTACTAGTATCTGAAGGCAAGGACAATATTTTCGTAGTAGTCGACAGACTCACCAAATATGCTCACTCTATGGCAATAAATAAATCATACTCAGCAAAAGAAATCACTGAAATATTTTGCAAAAATATATATAAGTTACACGGTTTTCCGAAAGTCATTGTGAGTGATAGAGATGCCAAGTTCAAGGGTAATTTCTGGAAGGAATTGTTCAACCATATAGGAACCTACCTAAATATGAGTTCCGCTTATCACCCTCAAACAGATGGCCAAACAGAGGTTGTCAATAAATGTTTGGAGGCCTACTTATGTTGCTACGCTACAGAAAAACAAAATAAGTGGGCTCAATGGTTACATCTTGTTGAGTGGTGGTATAATTCCACTTATCATACGTCAGCAAAAATTACGCCATTTCCAGCTTTATATGGGTATGAACCCCCAAAATGGAAGGATCTAGCTATTGTCCAAACAAATCTACGTGTTGTTAAAGATCAACTAGAAGAAACCCAAAAAATCATCCAAATATTAAAAGAAAACTTGAATAATGCAAGGAATCGTATGAAGCAGCAAGCAGACCATAACAAAATTGAAAGAGAGTTTGAAGTCGGAGAATGGGTGTTTGTCAAGCTCCAACCATACAAACAATTATCCTTAAAACAGAAAGGAAAAAACAAATTGGCACCAAAGTTCTATGGACCTTATCATATCAACAAAAGGATTAGCCAAGTTGTGTATGGTTTAAGCCTTCCAGAGACAAGTCATGTTCACAACGTCTTCCATGTATCATGCCTTAAAAGGGCACTAGGTAACAATCAATCAGCACAAACAACGCTTCCATCCCTGGATGATGAGGGAAGAGTCATTCTAGAACCAGAAGGTATTTTATCTACTAAAGAAATAAAGCTTCGACATCGTACAATCAAGGAATATATGATCACGTGGAAGGAATTACCCGAAGAAGATGCTTCTTGGGAGAATGAATAATTTTTTCAACAACATCTGTCGTTACGTATGATTTGAGGACAAAGCATTCTTTTGATAGGAAGGCAATATTATGTAAAAAATTAGTTAGTACTTAATTTTAGGTTTATTATTTAATTTTAGGTTAATTAGACAAAAGGGCGCGATCATAATATCATGCCCTTTCCCCAAAGGGTGCCCATGGCAGTATATAAGCCAGGAACCCCCACTGTAAACAATCATCTTCGATCAATATATATATATATATATCTAATATTATATTATATATATTATATATAATATATATATATATCTCTGCGTATTCAAGAAGTTTTCACTTCAACTACCTTTTCTTGAAATTACTAATTCCTTCCCACTTCATATAAATCGAGCTCAAAACCCTTATGGGTTTTCCTTAAGAATTTTCATTATGCTTGAAATTCATGACTTAGCATGGCTTAGATGAGGTCATTTGTAAATTTTAAAGCTGGGTTTATACTTCTTTTTCAACGGTTTAGAATTGGACCCTAATATTTTGTCTTTAGGGTTTTTGTTTTAACCCTCATAGAATACTTATTTTTGAACGACATTTTTCATGTTGGTTATTGTATACACTTTTTTTCTCTCTAGCTGATGGATATGATTTATGGGTTAATGCTTTTTTAATACGTTGTATATTGCATAGACTAACCATGGCTTTTGTAGAAACCCTATGATATTAGTTATACTTTATTTAATAGCTACCCATGCATGGAAGTATTACTACTAATATTATTTAAGTTAACATTATTCTTATTAGTGATTCCCCTCTCTTCCTTGTAGGTAAATCCTACTTCATTTAGCTCTTTTTTGACGCGTGGTTGAATCACATGGGTAGTACAAGACTTGACCTTGGAACTCTTTGACATAGGTTAGGACTAGTGCATTAAAAAACCCTTCCTTACTCATAATTCTAGCCTATAATTGAGTGCATTATGGTTTTTGACAACATTATCCAATCCTGACATAACTTATGTATGTTAATGTTGAGATGATTTAAGGGACCTTCATGTCCTTAATTACGTTTTTGCAATTTCTGACAAGGAGATCATTGGCGCTCAGATATGTAGATCAACTTGGAGTAAACTCTATTTATTTAATAAAAATTCTTTCTATTTACATCTATGCTAGATAAAATGGTTCAATATTTTTGTTATAGTCTTGCATGAAGAAAGGCTCTATCTTATTTGAGTTACATGCTCATTTCATTATTGTCCACTTGTATTGACACATTATGTGTGTATTCCAATTACCAAATTTTTTTCATTAATTTTTGTGTGAGGTGCAATTACATTCTTATTCCCTTTTTTCAGTGTTTCTTATAAATGCCTTCTTTATTCGTCTTTTTTAGTATGCAAATATTACAACTAAATTCCTCACATATTTGACCATTATCTTTATGTTTTCCTCATGTCAACCTTAGCAGCAAGATTAAACTTTTATCATTAGTAAATTACTATTCATTTCTTACTAAAGGATCTTACATTGTTAAGTCTAAATTAAATTAATAATTTTAAGATCCTTTTTGGATTATTAATAAATCTCAAATTGAAACAAAATTTAGACTCAACTATAGACATACATACATGCAAATTTGTGTTATATATATCACTGTATACATAAGAAAAAATACAAAGTAAATTCACAAAGTTAAATTATAGTTTTATATTTCATAATTACAAATTTAGTTTCTTATTAGTATATTTTACGCACATCTATTTATTAAAATAAATTCTATTGGCAATATTTTTTCTCCTATTATTTGATTAAACTTTTATTGTACTCCCTACTAAGTAAAACAAATTTATTAATACCCACGGGGCTTTGGATTGATGGTGAATGGGTGCACTGTTAAGGCACTCCTTGCGATAGGTCACTAGTTCAAATCCCCCGTGGGTGCTTACCTACCAAAAAAAACAACTTTATTAATAAAGAATCTAATGTCAAATTGAAAGATTACTCAAATGAGAACTACTATAATATATCAAAATGGATTTTTTTTCTTAAAGAAAACAAATATTTTTTTATACAAATTCACTTTAATTCAGAATTAAAACATTTTTAAAGAAAATTTGTATATAAATTATGTGTTTTATATGTGATTCAATTTTCATTACCTATTATGTTCAAATCTCATGGCGGGGTATTGAACATGGGAGCCAAATTTAAGTAAACAAACATTCACATGAGATGTCAAGTTGGACAAACAAAAAATTTATAATCCTAAAATTCTCTTACATATTCCTCTTTTTAAATATATATTGGAGTTCCACTTATTAAAAACAAAGGCAATATTAAGAACCTCCTAGAGTTATACAAGGTAATTAACATGAAAAATAAAAATCTTGTCATGGCAACCTAAAAATGTTAATCATATTTGAATCATTAAAAAAAATAAAAAGCGATAATAGTTGTACTAATTATATCATTAAAAATGCCTTTCAAAATCAAATTTGTACAAATTTACTAAAATTCACAATCAAATTTCTACAAACTTATAATTTTTTTATAAATGTATTAAACACTAAACAAATTATAAAAACCACAAAAAATATGATACTTACAATACTTTAAAAAGTGGAGAATTAAAAATATCATTCACAATACTTCATCAATTTACATAAAATCTCATTAAAATATCTTAATTTCAAAATATTTATATCTTAATCAAGTCATTATTATCTCTATTTTTTAAACAAAAGAATTTATTATTATATTTAATAATTATTTTTACTAGAATAATATTTATTACTTTTAAACATTAAAATGTTATAATCGTTATAACAATAATAAGCTTCATTGTCTTAGGGATTTCCTTAACGCTGGCAAGAGTTCCAAGATTAAAAAAGAACGCAATGATCAAATTTATGGAGTACACCTTCCTTTTATATGAGGGACTACTGACAAGATTGCAAGGATCCTAAAAAAGCACAAGGTTCACTCAACCTTTAGGCCCCTTAACACTATTCAAAGTTCCCTAAGATTTGTAAAAGACCCAGTGAACCCTAAGAATATGAAAGGTTTTTATGTAATCCCTTTTTCATGTGGAACACCCTATGTTGGTGAAACTAGCTGCTTAGTAGATCAAATGATTCAGGAACATGTGGCAGACATCAAACTTGGGAGGACCCGCTCCTCAACATTAGCAGATCATGCAGAAAAGGAAAAAAACCACATCTGCATTAAAGATGCCCAAGTCATTGCTAAGATATATCATTTCCATCACCGTAAGTTTAGGTAAGCTTTAGAGATTGAAAGGAGGTCAAGCAATCTGAATAGAAATGATGGCTGGAAAAATAACAGTTGTTGGATCTCTGTCATTTCTTCTTAAGTTTATATATTATATATATATAATATATATATATATATATATATATATATATATAAATATATATATATAATATATATATATATTCTTAATTTATTATTCATTTATAATTTTTATCTGGACTTCTAATAAAATGATTAATTAGTTTTCAATATTGATTTATTTATTTTAGTTAATTAATTAATAATTAATGTTATCATTATTATACTTTATTTATTTTTTTATTTTTTTTAGTTTTTTGAGTTTGACCATTTTTTATTTTTATTTTTTTTAAGTTTAGAATGAATTGTTTTTGATTATTTAAGTTTGACCCAAATATTTTTTATTTATTATATTGATTTTATTGATTTATTAATTTTTTATTGGTTTGGAATATTAGGTTTGACCTAAATGTTATTTTTATTTTATTTTAGAATATTCATTCATTAAAAATTTCCTTTGATTTAATTACTTTCTTTAATCAATATTAACAATTATATTTCATAACAAATATTTTTCATTATATTTAAAATATTAATTTATTTTAGTCAAAATATAATCATTTTCTTTTATATGAAAATATATTTATAATATTATATTTGATCTAGATTTGTTATTATAATGGCTAAAAAATAATAGATGCCAAGATCTTGTTCTTCATCTTGTCCTCATGATGAACCACACTAGATGGTTCGAAAAGTGTCAACAATACTATGATGATGTGATTTTTACCAAAAGTTTTATTATTTTTCATAATATCATTCTTATTAGTAAAACATTTATATAATAATTACTAAATAAACAAAGGGCTTGTTACATTCGAAATGAAACCAAACACTAATCAAAACAACAGCGCAAGAATGAGCATCCCTTCTAGAATGTGAAGTTAAAAAAACATAGTTACTTTAAAATGTCGAGGCTTCATTTATGTATACATTTGATTAAATTGGGAAAGATTTTATATGCATCACGACAAGCAACTTCTTGTTGCTTGGCACTAGGAGTAGAGAGCTTTGTCTAGAAGCTTAAGTGTCCAACATTGTGAAATCCCCCCAGTGTTATTGCCCTTGTGTAATTTCACTTCCATCACTTGAAAATCGAAGAGCCCTTATCAAGATTCTCTTGGACCTTCTCTAGACACAACCTTTCACATGGAGTAGTGAAATGACCACCAATGAAACTCTTACCAACCTTCAATTCTTTGTGATTAAAATTCAACATTTTATTGCAATGCACTTAGTCAGAGATCTCTGGCAGTTTGATCATGTTCACGGTTGTAAACACTGCAAGATAACTTGCAGGCAGCCAACAACATGGCGCCTGACATAAAAGAAGTTGGTCCACCCATTAATTTGACATTATATATATACATGCACAATCCAACAAACAACATGAGAGGTCATTTAGGAAATCTTGACATACATTTGTTCAACAATAACTGAAAAGTATTATACCTCAACTCTGAAGTTGAATACCTTGCAATGAACATCGTGAGATGAGATTCTAGCATGTAGCGTGTAAAAACAGTATTTGACTTAAGGAAGCACCATGGGAATAGAGGAAAACAACCATCAACATGTTGATATCATTGTGATCGGGTTGAGGTCCTAGAAGAAACACCCTAATAGACTTACATGGATAGCTCCACTCACTTTGGTCGAGGCATTTGCAACACAAATTAAATGGGTGCCTAGACATAACAAAATTAAAATTCCAATGGGTGCAGCAATGCAGTAAAATTCAAATAGGCTGGGAGGCGTGAAATTCAAATGGGCGCAGAGAGACAATTTTGTAATAATGTTTGCTAAAAAAATAAATCAAATTGAATGATACTCGAACTATCAATGACATTTATGACCATCCATCCTTACCAATGCCACATCAGACCCTAAAATGCACACATTTAGACTGTTTTTTTTTTAAAGCGAAATTTCAATAGGGTTTTCAAATTTGTACCAACTGCATCTGCATGGCGAGATCTTGGAGGCTGTGATAGGCAAGCCCATCACACTCCGACTCTTTTCCCCATTTCTAGTTCATGATCCAAATCCCATTCTTGGTCGAGGTCCTTCAGTTCCTGCTGTCTAGGTAAATCCTCTCTACAGATAAGGATGATCCCTCTAGCCCAATGAGTGGGACTAGCAACCTACGTGACAATTTACAAAACACTTTCCTAAATTACAATTGAAATGAGAGAAGAGGAACATGGCCTACCTCGTTCTGATGCTATAACGTCCTCCTTTATTGAAGACATCAAATTACTTGTGCCTCAGGATCAATCATATGGCTCACAGCGTTTGAATGCCTGCACAAGAGATCAAATGCACAACAAAGCATACAAGT
>APFE030121821.1:19640-214483 GCA_000404065.3 Pinus taeda | reverse complement strand
TCTCCTATCGGGGAATCTGGCAAGGTTATTATAGGAGAAGAATTCTTAGAAGATTTCTTCTTACTTTTAGTATTTACCATGCCAATCATACCATCAGCGGCATGAGACCCAGAAGGAGCAGCAACGATTTGATTTTGATTAGGTAGGTTGGGGATTTTCTCGTGTAACGTACCCGACTGAGTGTAAACTAAGTCAAGGTACTGTGCTTGAGGAATGACTTGCTCCTCAGTAACTACTCCGGCTTTAGCTACATCTTCAATGATCTTAGGCAACAAATATTTTACAAACCACTCAGCTAAGATTTGATCCGGGATATAAACCTTCACTAAACATCGTCGACGTCTCCATTCATGGATATGATCGGAGATGTAAGTGGATGTCGATTGATTTAATGAAGTTAATAGCTCCGTGTCATTGTCATATCTGACTGGCAACTGAAAATGAGTTAAAAATGAGGTAGCTAACTGACTAAAATCGTAAAAAGTGGCTCACGGTAATTCGATATACCATTTGGCCACAAGACCAATTAGAGTGCGTTGAAACAAACGTAAACGAACATAATCATCAGAAATGGAGTTGGATGCACACCAGAGTTGATAAGTCATCACATGGTTCGACGGATCCTCTCTAGGTTTACCTTCAAATTTTTGAATGTCACCGGGCAACTTATGCGGCATTGGTGGCCAATACGGAAGATAATTGATTGGATCGTTCGTAAGGCGCATCAAGTCAGGTAAGTCCAAAGTTTCAATGAATGGTAATTGACGGTTAGGGTCTCTGAAACTTGGGGTCTACAAACCAGCCCCAGTAGGAGGATATCCAGGATTACTAGGAATGGGAATCACATTCGGGATATTTTGTCCTCCTAGAAAACCAGGATTAACCAGACCATACTGGGGTTGCTCAGGTTGTTGATATGTATACCCAGGGTATAGTTGATACTGATAGGTTGGTTGTTGCGCAGCAGGACCATATTGAGGTTGATACTGTCCTTGGTACGGAGGTTGATTAAATTGAGGTTGAGAGGTAACAACCGTACTTCCTACAGGCATCTGAACTGAAGTCTGGACCGTAGATCCAGACTGAGGTAAAGAGTTCTGAGGAGTAGATACGGGAACAGTAGAAACCGGAGTTGCTGATACTCCAGAAGAAGGTGGGGTAGATGGAGAAGATGTTGCAGTAGTTGCAGCAGACGTTTGAGGCGGAGTACGGGGTGTACTAGGTCCAGCCTGAGAAACTACAGAAGGTGCAGTTGTTGGAGCCGTAGACTGGACGGGTTGTTGAGATGGACGAGCGGCCTGTCCAGGTTGGGATGACGACTGCGCATTCGGTTGCAAAATCTGTGGATTTTGAGAAGGATCCCACACCAAATTCGTTCCGGGGTATTGACCTTGAGGATATGGAGGACCATAACCGGGTTGAGGGTAAGCTTGATAATACAGTTGACCTGAAGGCGGTTGGTAACCTTGCGGTTGATACTGGCCTTGGGTTTGATAACCTTGAGGCACATACTAGTACTGGGGTTGACCTTGAGGTACGTAAGGATATTGATTCTGGGGCACATACTAATATGAAGGTTGACCGTGGGGTACGTACTGGTACTGGGGTTGACCCTGGGGCACATATTGGGTCTGGGGTTGACCTTGAGGAATGTATTGTCCAGTAGCGATGTACTGTCCTTGAGGTTGCCTCCCAGGCGCAAATTGAGTACCCTGAGGTTGCCCCCCAGGCAGATATTGAGTACCTTGAGGTTGCCCCCCAGGCGCATATTTAGTACCTTGAGGTTGCCCCCGAGGTAGTAACTGACTGCCTTGAGGTTGACCTTACATCATCAGAATTTCTTCTGCACTCAACTGACTATTACCACTACTTCCAGATAACAACTTTTGCTCGAAAGGACAAGGAGATGCTCCTGAAAAAGTACCAGAAATGGACAGATACCCAGCAGGAATAGACGGACAGCCGTATAAATAGGCTTCCTTAGATGACAGACTAAACATATATACAGGAGTAGTAAAACCTCCGGGTGGAAAAGGAATACGAGGTGGAGAAAAACTTGACACTGAGTTGTCTAAAAAATTTGTTAACGAAAGATACCAAGTAGTACTTCTAGGAGGACTGTAAAATATAGATTCACGCTCTCTTAAATCAAGAGTAGGTAGATCTTCAAGGTAAGAAACACCTATTTCTTCTTCTGGAGCAAGCTCTTCAATAGAAATCAAACCAGAAGGAAGATTTTCGGTGATGACTCGTTCTACCCTAGGTGAATCAGGAACACTAGAAGTTGGAGTAACAGGTTCATATATTTGAGGTTCTTCGCCTATATCACTAGTAGATGAAACACTACCAGTAATCTCAGAAACCGCAACAGCTTCAGGATTATAACCTGTTTCTAGACTTTGGTAATCCGGATGGAATACCAACGAAGACTCTCCTTCTTCAGGTGGACTTATTCTACTACCACTAGGAGGAGTTACAAGGATTTTCAAACCTTCGTAATGATCCGGGACCTCTTCAGGAGGTTCACCTTGCAATCAAAGGGATCACCTCAACAAATCGGCCACGGTAACAACTTCAGGAGACTCACCCCGAAGTCTACGGGCCCGTCTCGATGATTCAACCACAGCTAAAAACTTTTAACTACTCCACACAAAAACAAAGTAAAATCTCAAAACAAACCACCTAAAGTCGCTAAAGAACCAATCAAATTTGAAACACACGCCTAAAGAATCTAGGGTGTCAAACCAAACACAAATAGTAAGCTCTCCGGACCAAAAACCCTAGTTGGTGATGAAATCCAACCTCGTAGGATTCAGTACAGAAATGGCGGGTGGAAAAGTTACCCCGGCAACCTACTTAATCAATAGACTGGACCAAGTTCCTCCACTTTAACCGTCTCGAGTGAAGTGAACCCCCCATAAAATCCAAGTGAGTCTAGCCGACGTCTGCTCCAGGTATAGTGGGATCTTCCCTCCATTGTCACCTTGGGTAGAATCCTAAGATAATGGTCACTAAGGTTACCAGCAGCAACAAATACACCTGGGGGAACAGTCTACACTCCGACAGCACGCAAGGGCAAAGTATCAAGCTCAATCCCCTTACCGGCTCCTTGACAATAATCCAAGGTTTACCGATAAGTGACCCCAGGCTCCTCGACAATGGTTAATTCGAGGTTTACCGTTTGTAATACGTACGTGTCTGGCATCGTTCCCAACGAGGGAGGATTGATCCCCTCACTGGTTCGGACACGAGCTCGTGCTTCTCCTTTAAGAGGAGATTTCCCAGAGTATAAATGCAACAGTTGGATTTATCCTATCACAATATAAGCTACTTGTTTGGTTTTGCTGTCTTGGAGAGTTAATTACTCTCCTACTCCAAGACACTAGCCTGATCTATATTGGTGCTTCAGAGCCCTAGTAAAAGAAAAGTTACTAAGTTGATTTTACTTGAAGCGTTAGTTTTATGGCTTTCTTTAAGACAAAAGGTAGTGGAGATGAAACTGATGGTGTGTAGACTCGACTCAAATCCACTAAAAAGATGCACTTAGGATGATTTACACTACTTTTCTTTTTCAATGAATTCTCTAGTTAAGAGAGTTGGAGAATGCAAACTTTGATAAAAGCAACTTTCTTAACAGACAATCAAAGAAACAATTTCTTTATCTTTTCTAGCATACAACACATGACCACTCATTACTTGCACGGAAATTCCTTTCTCTTTCAAAAACTTCAAATGCTACTTAAAACAAACTTTGCAAAGGAGATGTTTTTGTATTTTTTCTATTTAATAAAGCATATAAAACTATTTTAACAAAAGCAATTTCAAAATTTATAAAAATCTATGAAAAACTCACTCAAAAGCAAATCAAAAGGAAATTTACCTAAAAGCAAATCTAAAGAGGCAAAAGCCTTCTAAGATGATTCCAGGTTGTTTTACTTGGTAACAATCAAACCAAGGACCAGTTCATGCAGAATCATAAACCAGTAAAAACAAAAATCAATTTCTTTTGTTCTTTTCTTAAGAATGAAATTCACAACTCAATCAACAAGCTTCTTCGAAATTCCGCAAAGAGACAACACAAAGGTAGGTTGCTCACATAGGTAGACTTTATGACAGGTCTGACTCCTAAGAAGACTGATAAAACCAGAGAGTTCCAGGGTTTCACAACTTCTAAAGTCAAAGTCACTACAGGACCAATGCAAAAATCAAACCCTAGGGCTAGAACTTCTATGAATTTCACTAAAACTCTTGACGCTCACGAAACAAGTTCAGGTGAAGATCTCTGACAGGTAACCAGTGGATTTGGGCAGTAAAAACTAATTAAAGACAATCTACGAGGAAAAATGGAAAAAATTGGAATTTTCTCAATTTTTGACAGGGTAAGCAGGCGACCTGTTCAGACAGGTGCGTGCCCGCTCTGTGCACAAAGCTTCAGCGCGTACAGGTACGCACTGTGCTCAACTCAGAGGGTGTGTACTACTGGAAAAACCAAGAAAAACTAAAATCTAATTTAACCCTAAGCTATCCCACCCAAATACACAGTCAAACAGCCAAAAACCAGAAAACAAATGACTTTTCTCATATCAAAGTTTCACACAAAGGAAAAATCATTCACATCAATGGAGTTCCCCAGCGGAGTCACCATTTTGTCAGGCGGAAAGAGTCAATTTTGCGGACAAAACCAACCTCCCTAGAAACTTAAGGCTTTCTAGTGACAAACAAGACAATTAAGAACAATCCTTCTCTAAATATGCATTTACCATATAAGAAATCAAATGTTTAGATCCTACCTGTAGTCCAACGCTGTTGTAGTAGTCCAGCCTCGTCGATCCGGATGAGCTCCTCCTTCACTTCGAAACCTGCATTCACTAACAATCAAACGATTAAATAGCACCTGAATATCTCATAAAATAAACATATTCAACATACAGACCAAGGAGTATATGAAACAACTCATTAATAACAAATTGTTGAGAAGAATGGACTTATTTGTATTAATAGGAAACAAAGGAAACCATTACAACCTGAGCCTTGGTGTTATGCAAGTTCCTCCCAGGGTCCAGCAAGAGTTTTCCTTTACTTTGATAAGCTCACCCACTTCCAAATGAAACAAGAAAGGATGGGAATCTCTCCTCACAAGCTTCTACAAGGAAGTCCTAATTCCAGCAACATCTACCCTTTGGAATATTCAGCTTTCAACCTCCCTCCTTCTGGCCCAATGCATGTATTTATAGTGTTCTAGAGGAAGTTAATCAAGTCCACCATCATTGGGATAAGCCCCTCTGTGGATGGGGTAGCTCCCCTCTTGATGGGATAAGTTCTTCTTTCATAGGGATACATGAACCATCTGGAGGCACTCAATACACATCAAACAAGCTTCTAGAATGCTCTAGAAATGACCACAAGTAACTTTTTTAAGATGAAACTTGCGCCTTTTGACCTTTATAGGAGTACTCACCCATCCTTTGACATACAGAGCGTACAAGTACGTAGGTATAGTGAACTTGGGATGCGTACATGCAGGTGAGGTAGAGAGAAACTGCGTACCCAGAGATAAACATGTTTTTAAATGACTTTCTCTCTTTTTTGAAGTTTGACATGGAGAGCAGAGGTATAAGGCTTGCCAAGGAGGATAATATGACTGTTGATGGAGCCATACTAACTGCAGATAGTCATGGTGACAAATTTTAGTTTAACACATCGAATGAAAAAAAATGAGGAAGAAAAATAGGAGAGGTATAAAAAGGCATAGATCCTAAGAAAGGAAGGGAAGCTTCTAGGCCTAGTCCCCAATGTTAGCAGTATATATTAGATAAATTTGTCTAAGGACAAATAGAAAGGGGAAACTTCCAAAAATTTTAATGATAATAACTAATGGTATCTCATGTGATTATGGCCAACTTGGAATGATTATATGAACAAAAACAAGTGTTAGATAAATACTTAAGGTGGTTGAGTGGCAGTGTCACAACAAGGGTAGGAAACCAATAAGAAGGGGCATCCTATATTAGAACATAATGGAAGGTTTTGTAATAATCATAACTTGATACTCTAAATGTATCCCTTGAGTGAACAACTCGGTGGCAAATGGTTTTGAAGTCATAGAATTATCTTCATACGATAATGTGATGAGAATCACTATAAGGTATATTTAAGGATGATGCATATAAGGAAGAAAATATTGGCTCAACTAATGAAGTTGAATAGTTATGGTAATAATGCAGGAACCTGGAAGGCCTGATAACATATATTAAAGAATTAAATCCATAGTAAAATTGATCAATTGAAGAAGATACGTTGTGAGAATGACAACATCTATAATAGTTTTTCCCTCTAATGGGAGAGCCACATTGTAAAGTTTTCCATAGGTGACTAACTATATGCATGAATTATGGATATCAAGATGTATGATTAGGAGATTCTATTCTTTTGATCCCTTAAAATAGGAAATGATAAGTGGATTACATTTGATAGCGACCTTAATGAATTTATTTATAGGGTATTACCCAAGTTGGGGAACAGTAACAACATTTCCAAAGAGTCTCAATTTTATGCATTTAAGAGAGGACGAAAAGAAACCACAATGACTAGAGGTGAGAAATTAAAGCCAATTTGATAATATGTTTTTGAAATTGAATGAAGTGAAGAAGTTTCCATTGTTGAAGCTAGTAGACATGCAATATTAGGAAATTGAGACTGGGGGGGAATAAATTATATCTATGAATATCTAGTAGGAAGAAGTCAAGGGATGTTTCTATCAAGAAGAAAGTTCTCTTAAGGATATTGATGAGTGGAACGAGCAACATGATTGATAAGAGTCATAGTTTAAAATTGTCAAGATAGGAAGTTGAGAATTCTCATATTTGAGGAATGACTGGTGATAAACTAGGAAAATGTTTAACGGCTTAAATAGTCAAAAATAATAGTTGAAGTAAAAGAAGAAATGTTGCTATAAATTTTATAAGGAGACCTTGAGAAGGATTTGTACATATTGATAAAATAATTGATAGCCAAATAATAGAGTTTGTACATGACTGATATGCACTCATTATTTCATGAGTAAGACTTCACATAGAGAAACTTATCAATCTTTGTTTCGATAGTGTTAAAAGAAGTTGTTTCCACATAACACTGTACATGAAAAATTCTCACGGACAATTACGGTAGTAGTGTTTCCAATTGTTTCAAATTATAAACTAAAGAAAGTATTTAATGAGTGAAAATTAAGGTGGAAGAATCTCTTGTCCAACTTGAAGAAGGGTGAATCTACAATAAAAAAAGATCAAGTCGTGTTGATATAGGAACTTGATGATATAAGAAAATATTTTTTAGGATGAACAATGAGAATTACATGGGTGATGGATAAATCACCGGGGGACAACAAGCCCGCATGCATGTGGATTAAGCATGGCATAATAATTAAATAACGATAACCTAGTGTATGTGTTCCATTTGGGTAAGCAAAATATGTATAGTGATCATGGAATTTTAATTTGATATTGATGATTTAAAGAATGATTGTACAACCGGTAATATCTTAACCATGAATTTCTTTAAAATTTCCTTGGGGGAAGGAAGAATACATGATAAGACTTTAAGGCTCAAGATGATGAGGCTCATTTGAAATTTAGCGATGTACTTCAATCAATATAGCTACGATGTAAATGGTTGAATTGCTAGTTGAAAGAAGTGGAAATGATTATTGAAAATTAATTGGTATCTTAATGAAAATATGACACTAATATTATTCTTGAGACAACCTAAATCCTAGAGGGATGTTGAATAATCTTATTTCATAGTTGGTGTTCATTGTCTATATAAGAAAATTAAATTGACTCATAATAAGAATGCTTATAGTGTATTATTATTCTATATTTCATATGTATTAAATGATTCTAATATTTATAATGATATGGTATGAGTTTATGTTGACATGTGGTTCAATTTATTATGTGTTGTCATGATATATCTTTGATACATATATGTTGATGTTATAACTTATGATGGTATTTCATGATGTGAAACATGTGGTAATTGCGTGCATATTTTATGACATGCATGAAGTAGTTATTTATTATTCAAAATGTTGTGATTAACAATGATGTTATGTTCTCATGATGACATGCAAGAGTTGGTGTGTGGATTATTTTCTATGGTACTATGATGTTATAATTAATATATTGTGTTATGAGGACTAATCGTAAATGCAGACACAAGCAATTTCCCTAGGTTTCCAACAAAACATAGTTACAAGCAAACAAACAACCTAATTCCTTCCCTAAATCTTTCTTTTCTTGAATCATAAGCTAACAATGTGAGAAAATAAAATTCATACCTTAGTATGACATTCTTGATGAAGAATCCCCTTTTTGCTTCAGTGCATCTCCTCCATGCTTGAATCCGGACCTGTGCACATGGAAACAACAAAGGATCAAAGGCATATGCAGCATAAATGATTCAATAATTCAAACTAGTGATCAAGGAGACTAGTAACAAACATCATTCCAATGGACAAATAGAAATAGTATAAACCATCCATGCAATTAATCAATTAATCCATTAAGCAATGTAGTGAAGCTCCTCCCATTGATCTCAATCCTCTCTAAGAATGATAAAATCTCCAACCTAATTTCTCTATCATAAACTTATTCTAAGAAAACCTCCCTCAACACCCCCCACGTATGGCTTGATTAATAGGCCAAAAGGAAATAGTTTGAGATCCTTAGTCCAAGGATGAGATCCACTAAAAGAGGGATGATGGATCCTTGAAGAATGGGGATTATCTCCATCAAAAATGAGGTTAGGCTCAAATAAACATGAGTTTGAGGCTTTTTGTTGGGAACAATCTCCCAACAACGCTTCTAGATCTCACTTTTTATTTTCACTCTTTATTGAGTTATGTGCGCACTTTTTAGTAGCAGAAAAAGTGCACATTTGCGCAGGGATCAATGTCAATAACTGTGTATGCACAGAAACTGGCTAGAAAACTGCGCAGGAGACTAAAAGTGGGTTTATCGACTATGTTTCACAGGATTTACACTTTATTCAAGGTATATAAGTTGTTGACTTGCAAGGGAGTTCTTTATGACACTTGGATGAATGGAAATAGATCTAATTTGATGATCATTTATCATGGTGACAAAATGAAGTGTAACAAAATGAAGTACTTTATCATATCAAGGATTGGACCATAGATCATGGTTGGAAACCTACAACAATCAATCAAGGATTACAATGAAATATAATAATTATCATTGAGGTATGGATTCCTATACTCAGAATAAAGGTAACTCGATGAATCAGTAGGGAAATAAATTAATTCAAAGTAGATATAGATGGTGGCAGCCAAACATAAACTCTCTATATAACCATGAATATAAAACTCCTCACGGCCTGGATGGATGAAACTAGATCTAGGGTATTGATCTCCATCTCTCGATCCATATTACGAATCTAACCATGTGAGTAGATGTCTTGAAGTCAAACATGGCAGAAACCACTTGATAATTGATCAATGATATGAATCATAAACAAGTGCAAGAGAAACCACCAATAATGACAATGGCTCTCAAGGTACTTCCAGAAGTGCGAATAGTTTTTGATGTAAAACACTCATATAATCATTTTATCAAAGTTCAATGATGAGAACCTATAGTCGAAGGCAAGAAACCTTCCATTAAGGCATGTAGGCTCCAAGGTACTGAAAATTATTCGTAGATCAACTTCCTAGATAATGAACTGAAGTCAATAGGAAGCGACGCATCGCAAGAAGGCCTACGAAACGAAACTCAATGTCATGTTTTGAAGAATGGTTTGCAAGGACTAACTCAAGGATGGTCGGTGCGATTCAAGGCTGAAATTGCAAGGTAATTTGAAATGAGGTTTAGACTTATCTTGAACATATTGGCGACACAAAAAAATAACTTGGTACCACTTGAATCAACTATTATACCTGAAACCAACTGACGACTTTCAATGAGGTTTAATTAGTTGTGATACGAATGGGTTGCCCAACCCGAATAGATATGTGATGGAGTGTCATGTTCAAGAGAGACATGCTACCTGAAATACAAGAAACAAACTTTTCTTCTCAATTTTCCCCACCATTACTAGCAAGTACCTCTTTATTTTTTTCAAGCTTGAGGAGGATAACATATTATTGTCCTTTAAGTTCTTCCTCCAGATGAATCCCTCTTAGTATTTTTAACGAACCCTTAGGAAGGAGTGGTTCAGCCTCCTCAATCAATGAGTCTTGCACTGTTTCTACATTTTACGAGTCTATCGTAGGACTAAGTCGATGCCTTTTTAATGTTTAGAGAGTTTGAAAAAGACACGAAAAGAAAACTCGTTCAATTCTTTCAATGTAAATTTTAACAAGCTCGAAGAAAGTAAAGCTCAGTGTTTTTCAGTTTTAGAGAGTCAGGAGAAAAACATAAGTAAACTCCACAGTGTTCTTTTTTGTAAATTTAGTCCCTCAAGCCTGAAAAAGGGTAAAATAATGTAAGAGAGAACTCTATTGACCATGATTAATCAACGTATACCTTTTTCATAAATAGTCTAATTCATTTTGTAAAAGGGGTAAAGTTATACTGAATAGACGATTGTTCATTTACTTTCGCGAGTTCAAACAATCAAGTACTCGACGAACCTTTTGTTCTTAAGGAGTCTGAAAAGCGTGTAAAGAGAACTCCAGGGTTTTGTTTTTTCGTAAGTTTTAACAAGTTCTAAAAAGTGATACAAATATACCCATATCACCGACTTTCAATTTAATTAATGAGCAGGAAAAGATGGAAATAACTCGGCATTTTCATGTAAGTTTTACAAGCATGAAAAGATAGCAAAAGAAGCTCAGGATTTTCATTAGTTTAATAATCCTTGAAAATAACAACCGAAATGGACTCGAAATAGTTTTCATTTTTACACAAGCTTGAAATAGAGAAAAACTATGATTAAGAGTGGTTTTCATGCCCCCAACATATCGACATATGCACATGCCCCCCAAGCTTCATTTCATTCGCCTAAGTAAACTACTAGTTACTAATAGGCATATGAAATGAAGGTTCAACTACGAGATCATGTGAAAGAATCGACTTAACTAGGGGAGGATTTGTTTCATTTTTTAATGAGCTTGACACAGGAAAAGAACTATTCTCATGGAACATGTTTCCTTTTTTAATGAGGTTGACACAGTAAAAGAACCATCCTCATATAACATGTTTCTTTTTTTAAAGTGGTTGACAGAGGAAAAGAACCATCCTCATATAACCTGTTTCATTTTTTAATGAGGTTGACACAGGAAAAGAACCATCCTCATATAACCTATTTCATTTCTTAGTGAGGTTGACACAGGAAAAGAATCAACCTCATAGGGTATGTTTCATGGCTTCCAAATGGAAGAAGCACAAGTCAAGGGACACCCCTTTATCATGGCTTCCAAAAGATCTTCATCGGATGGAAGAATATTACTCTAGAAGTAACACATGTCAAGGGGATCAATAGGGATAATAAAATCGTATTCAAATGCCCCCATTGAAGTTTTGACCACGTCAGTTACCGTATCTAAGTCAAAATAAGTCAAGTACACAGTGAGAGGCTCACTTGCATATGTAATTAAAAACATGGGACAAGTTGCCACATAATTGACCTATGTCGGGGTAGGTACCACTTCCATATAAGTAACATTCAAAGGTGTCAGATCATTGGTAGTCGAAGCAAGATCAACGTATGAAAGTTGATCAACCATCACAATGTTTCCATTGTGAGAGAAGGACATCACATGCAAGAGCGTCAACACGACAACTTTCATAGCACAGACATAGTCTATCCCAAGGAGAAAATTGAAATCTAAGGGGCCTTGGACTACCATAATATCAATACAGACAATTTTATCTTCTAAGGTAATAGGTAACTTAGGAAGGATCCCTAAAGGTTCACTAAAAGTCTTTTTAAAGCTAAAAAATTCTGTGTAACATGCACAAGATAAGGAGAACCCAAATATTCCAAGCAGATGAGCATAAAATATTGACATAAGCACTTTCATTTACATTTGTGCACCGCACATTCTTTTTTTTTCTATATAATACTACCTAAGCACCGACGAGGGATTTGAACTGGTGACCTATCGCAAGGAGCGCCTTAACAATGCACCCATTCACCGTTAATCCAAAGCCCTGTGGGCAACTGCACCGCACATTCTTACCATATGATTTCACAATGATTTGGAAAGTGGTGGAAGAAGGAAGATGAGGCTATGTCAGTCTACTCATTTCAAAGGAAGTAGCCTCATAACTTGGAGGGGGATCAATGGAAACAGGTGAAATTCCCCCATGTGTAGAAGAATCAGAGGTAACATGAAGAAATTGAGTGGTATGCAATTCACTCTCTAAATTGAGAGTGGGATCGACTGAAGATGGAATCGATTCGAACACTTGATCAAAAAATGGTCCATCAACCGGAATGGTACATGTTTCACTCTCCAATGGAAGAGTGGGATTGATTGTACTTGGATCTAGATCAATCACTTCGTCAACTAATGGTAGGTGGGCATAAAGTTTACAGTAATTAGTTGTAAGTTTTTTTTGTGAAACAGTAAGTTTTCCCAACAATTTTGAGGCTTCATCCATATGAGGGAAAAGGTGACTATAATGAATCCCTTTGCATAACCTACAAGGAAACCTAACTTTACTCTTTTTTTCGATAACCTTACAATCACTGCTTGATGGATCAACTAGGACAATTGATAAGGAAGTGGTCGCCCTTACAAAGCTTGCGAGTGTATTTGGGCTTATGATGAATTTTAGAAGTTTCTTCAACATTACCAATACTTACAGCCATGGTTGGTTGGTTGACTACTTTATTATCTTGGTTCTTCTTCTTCTTCTTCTTCTTCTTCTTCTTCTTCTTCTTCTTCTTCCATTTAATCTTCTTCTTATTCACCTGATTACTAGCATCAAGGTTTTTACCAAGCAAAGAGGAATAAAGGGAGGAGGACATGTTGAACGAAGAAGGTAAAGGGTAAAAAATAGGTTGGTGATGTTGAGATGGTGAACTCAGTTGAGCTAGTACAATTGGAGTATTTGGAATTAAATAAGTTGAGAACATCCATACAGGTAAACCTATCGTGAATCCAGGAAGTGACAATGTGGCTATAAAAGAAGGACCAACATTTCCAATATTAGGAAAAGGTCTAGGATTCTCGTTAATGGGGATTCCTTGGTCGGTAACTTCCCCATTGGTAGAAATTAGATTCAATCCAAATATTTTTTTATTATTAAAATTAAATAATATTCACAATCCACACCTAAGGTCATGTAAAAAAAAAACATATAACACACGCTAGTAAATCTAAAGAGTCAAACCATGCAAACAGACTTTTCACGGCAAAATGCCTAGTTGGTAATGAAATCCAATGTCACAGAGATAAAAGTGAAAAGTGAATAATGACAAAGTGGATGGAACCAATTATGTTGAAAACCTTCTTAATGAAATAATATAGTGCAAGTAACTTCACTTATGCCATCTTGAGTGAAGATTACCCTCCAAAAAGTCCAAGTGAGTCTAGTCAACAATTGTTCCAGGTACTACAGGACCTTCCCTCTATCGTCACCTCGGGTAATAGTCATAAGATTTTGGTCTCTAAGGTTACTAACTACAACAATTCAACTTGGGGGAACAGTCACAAATCCGATGTACACGTAAGGGCTGAGTAGTAAAGCTCAATCCCCTTGAAAGCTCCTCAACATGGTTAATTGTAGGTTTACTTTTAAGTGACCCCGAGTACCTTTTGAAACCATTTTTAATATGTGTAAATCACTGTACCATAGCCAATGAAGTGGGTATGATAACTTCACCAAGTCTGATATGATCTTGTGCTTGACTCCTTTGTAAGGGGAGCTTCCCAGAGAAAAATTGTAATAACTGGATTTATCTCCCTATCGCAAGATCTAATGTTTGTCTGCAACTTTGGAAAGTTTACTCACTTCCATATTCCAAATCCCTACAACCTAATATACTATAGGTGGAAAGAGCCCTAAAAATAATAAAAATTCTAGATGAATTTTATTAACATTGTGTTATTAATTTGTTATTTACTCAAAGGGTAAATGGACGTGAAACTGATGGTATTATTAATTGACTCAAAACTCTAATGCATCAAATATGAAATTTGTAATCTCTTCATTTTGATGAATTCTAGCTAGAGTAAGTAAAGAGGTTCTTCTTTAAAATATTAACTCCAGACTATACCACTTCTAATTTTCCAATCCAATTCAAAGCTCTAAGTTGCAAACCACACAATGTAAGCTATGCACAATTTTCTTGAAAACTATGCAAATGTACTCTATGCACAATTTACATGAACACTATGAAAATATAATATATGCACAATTTCCATTCATGAAATGAGAATTCTAACCATGCAAATGTAATCTATTCAAGAGAATTCTTCAAAACAAACACAAGATGATTCCAGATCAGCGAAATAACAATAAAACTATTTCTCTTCACTAATATAACTAAAGAAACGATCAAGTGTAAGTAAAGGAAATCGCATGAAAATTCCAAAGATAAAAAATAATAAAACTAAAAGGCGATTAACACGCAGACACAATTCAGGCGCCACACCCCCCCCCCCCCTGCACGACTCAGGGGAGAATGTTTTTGCAAAAATGAAAGAAAAAAACATGTAAAAATTGTTAAGAAACTAAGACAAAACTTTGAGAAATGACCAAAGGAAATCAAATTCAAAACACCCAATGAAATCCTTAAAATGAAATTGCTTGAATGAATGTTATGGAATAAATTATTAAAGTGTAATTATGATTAAACTTCAGTACTGGAATAAAAATGACTTATGTTTTCAATGTAGCACATGAAGCACATCTCATCAAAACACTAATTCTTGAGAAACCCTATCTTTCAATCCTTGAAAATGAAAAAATCTTAAGAAAACGCCTTCACAACACCCGATCAAACACATGGAGACTGACTAGAGACATAGATAAGTGTAATAAAAACCTTAAAAACAAAAATTCGGACTTTAATGAGAGGAAAAGCTATTTTTTCAAAAATTCTCAGAGTATGTGCAGGAAGAAAGTATAGTACAGTGCGTATACGCACTTGTGCTAAAGGTAATATGTGCAGATATGCGCTCTATTTCTGAACATAAACCACACAGGTCGAGAAACTTAGAGAAAAACAAAAAATTATCCAAACAAATCACAAAATCTAAAATATCATTAACTTGTCAAGACCAAAATAAAGTTATCAAAAAGGTTCGAAAATAAAAAAAAAGGCGATGGAAGAGAACAAGACGTTCCCCAGTATGGTCATTAATTTGTTATGAGGACTAATCGCAAGTGCATACACAAGCAATCTCCCTAGGTTTCCAATAAAACCTAGTAACAAGAAAACAATCAAGCTAACACCTTCCCTGAATTTATCTTTTCTTGAATCATAAGTTAACAAGGTGAGAAAAGAAAATTCATACTTTATTATGACGTGCTTGATGAATATTCCCCTTTTTGCTTCAATGTAACTCCTCGATGCTTGAATCCAGACCTACACATATGGAAACAACAAATGATCAAAGGCATACGCAGCATAAATGATTCAATAATTCAAACTAGTGATCAAGGAGACTAGTGGCAAACATCATTCCAATGGAAAAATATAAATAACATAAACCATCCAAGAAATTCATCAATTAATCCATTAAACAAAGTAATGAGAAGAAGCACTTGTTTGTATTAATTTCAGAAAGATAAAAGAGCTACAAAACTTCTGCCTTGATGTTGTGAAGCTCCTCTCATTGATCTCAATCCTCTCCAAGAATGATAAGCTACCCAACCTAATTTCTCCAACATAAACTTATTCTCAATAGCCTCCCTGAACTCCCCCCACCTATGGATTGATTAATAGGCCAAAAGGAAGTAGTTTGATATCCTTAGTCCAAGGATTAGATCCACTAAAATAGGGATGAGGGATCCTTGAAGAATGGGGATCAGCTCCATCAAAAATGAGGTTAGGCTCAAATAAACATGAGTTCGAGGCTTTCTATTGGTAATGATACGCCCAATAATGATTCTAGATCTCACTTTTTATTTTTACTTTTTATTGAGTTATGTGTGCACTTTTTAGTGGCAGACAAAGCGCATATTTGCGCAAGGATCAATGTCAATAACTAAGTATGTGCATAAACTGACTATGAAACTATGCAGGAGACTAAAAGTAGGTTTATGGACCATGTTTCCTAGAATTTACAATTTATTTAAGGTATATAAGTTGTTGACTTCCAAGGGAGTGCTTCATGAACTTGGATGGATGGCAAGAGATCCAATTTGATGATCATTTTTCATGGTGACAAAATGAAGTGTAACATATTGGATGCATGTTGAGATGTGGTGATTGATGGGAAATCCATAAATGGGCCAAGAAGGTTGATTTATTTGATGATCTCATGGGAGCCCATACCTGTGAGGGATAATATCTAAAACCATATAGGTTGGGGATAGACTCGATCAACATTACATATGCTAGTGGTTCCTTTGTCTTGTATAGTTCTTGATTGATGGCTCTTGAGGGGCTACGAGACCATCTTGAGGAGGACGATTACCTGATAATGGATTGGGATGTCGAAGTCTAGAGGGGTGTGAAGACTTCGATGCATGTGGATGTGCAACTTAGTGAGTGTGGCGGGAGTTGGGTCAGCCTTGCAAGATGCACAGAGTCATTGAGTATAAGGATTGGATGCCTGCCTTGGAGAAGATGAGGTTTACGCCTTGGAGTGAGCCTTGGGGCTATGGTACAGACCAATGAGTGTTTATGTTGTTACTGTCAGTCTTTGAAACCTTCCTCCAGTGATCAAACATGCTCTTACAAAGTGATTTTAAGGTGTCAAGGTCAAATTTTGTCATTTCAGTGAGTCTTCAAGCAAACTTTGGTCACTAGGTATTAGGTCTAGGGTTTTTTTTCACTCCTTTTAAAGTTTTCCAAATGTCAGTCCATGTCACCATTCAGCTGAGTGTACCATCATTCAGAGGTTTTTCGTCATCATGTCAGGTTCAAATGGGTCATTTTACACCTTGTTCATGCCTCAGTTGTTCCTAGGTAAGGTTCATTTCCCTCTCCTAGGGTTTTGAAGGTAATGTCTCTTGGATGGTAAAATCATCAGTAAAACTTGTATCCTAATGTTCATACACCTTCCCCTATCCTTAATGTACCTTATTAAACACTTCCCATCACTGATATCCCTCAAATTCCTCATTTTCTAGGCTAGGCCTGTGTTTTGTCCTTTTGGACCCCTTCCCCTCACTAAATATTTGAAATTCTACTTTCCCCTACTTCCTAACATCCCTCCCTACTTCCCAAAATTTTCTCAAGAATTTAAAAGCCCCTTATCCCCTTCATTTCACTTCATTTCGACAAATCCCCTGTTCCACACATCGGGATAGGTTTTACTCCAATGATTTTTCTGAGCAATAAAAGATGAATTTGGGAAAAATGAGAGAGATTTTTGTCCAAAATAGGCCAAGGAAGAAAAACCTCCTTCACTTTTTACACAGGTGTCATGGTTTAAGAGAAATGTCAAAAATACATTTGCCTCAGGAGAATTGATGCACCTCTGAAGTGACCTTGGGAAAATCAAGATTTCTCCTAGATTTGTTGGCCAAATGACTTGCTTGATGAGTCACGTGATAACTATACACAAATATCTTTCTAATGCGCTATCATGAGCTCAATTTGGAGTTGAGTAAGACCTTCAAAAGTTCACTACAACAGCACTCTGCCTTTAGGCAGCTTCATTTTGCACATTTTGACTAGTCTTGGGAGATTTGACTTTTGACAGGGAAAATGAACTCCAAATTGAAAAATTCAAATTGTTTTGGAAAGTAGACTCAATAGTATTTCCAACGAGCTATCCTGCGCCCACTTTTGACATCAGAAAGGCCTCAAAAAGTGTCTTGAAAAAATCACTATGCACTTGCTAGCTGGCGCGACGCACCTATTGAGCGCGACGCACCTGGTGCAGGTTTTACACTGCAATTTGAATGGGCGCGGTGCACCTATTGAGCGCAGTGCACCTGGGTAGTGGCGTGGCACACCTGTGGAGCACAGGGCACCTAGGTAGTGGCACGGTGCACCTACCTGCTTAGCCCAAATTTCACTCAAATCATTTTTCCAAGCTCCAAATTTGTGCAATCTTCATTCAACAAGTAAGTGAAGCATTCCATAGTGCCATTGCAAAAGTTTTGATCATCATTCATGGTGTGTAAATAGATGAAAAGGAAAACCCTAGTTTGTTGCACATTCACATTCAAAAAAATTGTCTAGGGTTTCAAAGTTGTTATTATTTTTGTTTTCTCCCCTTGCATCAGTTACAATCCCCTTCACTACATTTCACTCATCTCATTTCCCCCTTCCCTCTTTCATTCACATTCATCTATTCCCCTATCCCCAAAACTAAAAACCCTATCAAATTCCCACTATTCCCAAACCCTAATTAGCATCCCCAAACCCTATCACTCCCTAAAAACCACTATTTCCATCATCAAAACCCCTTTTCACTTTTTTATTACCCTAATACACTCCATTTATCCTATTTTCCCATATCCTACACCCCTAAAGTAACTAATTCCCTCATAAAACCCTAAATCCCTCACTAAACCCTAATCTCCCAAAACTATTCCCTTCTTTCCCTAATTTCATTTCCCAAGAGTAAAATATCTTCAATACTCATCACCATTGTTCTCTTTCATCCCTCTTTCATCATCATTTTTTCCACCATACCTTCATCTCATCATTTTCCTAAGACAAGCATTATGGAAAGAGACAGTGAATATGACAATGAGGAAGAGACACTCAATGATAGTTCTATGGAGAAACATAGGCAGCAAAGCAAAGGAAAAGAGAAGATGCATGAGGATGATATAGATGACAAACAAGAAATAAAACAAACAGTTGGAGGATAAGCAAAGCCTAATGGAGCTAGAAATGTTGAAACTGAAGAAGCAAAAAGATGAAGAGGACCATGTCACTTTGACTTCCATTGAACAAGAGATAGAGAATGACAAGGAGTCTTGGTTGGAGAATATGAACATGCACTTGGAGAGGCTTATGGACAAGGCTAACAAGGAGAAGGACATGTTGAGGCACATGGCCTATCACTATTTGGCGAGAAACAAAGTTTGCAAAGCGAGAATTAGGACTTTGAAGGCCAAGTTGAGGAAAGCTTTGAGGAAGAGGAAAAAGCAAGAAAATCTCAATATTTTGACTGAGGTTTCCTTAGCCCAACATAGTACTTTATGCAGGACATCAGCCCAAATTTCAAGAAATTTGGGATACTTTTTGTCAATTTTGAATTTTTGGAGCAAAACACAAGTTTTTTTGCCTGGTGTGCCATGCCACCTGGCGCGCGCTTTTGCTAGGGACCCACTTTGGAGAAAAACTCAGCATTTTTGGATTCCTCAGGAAAAAATATGAATGCCCACAAATGGCCAAGAAATTTTATCAATTTTTGAGCTTCGAAAAGGGTCAAAAACACCTCAAAAATGCCTTTTCTGCCCCTTTTTGGCCACACAGGAAGAAGTGTTGGGAGAACTCATTTTTGGAGGGGCCAATGGACACCAAATTTAGAAATTCCACCTGTTCTAGAAAGAACACAGATAGACCTTTCAAACAATCCCACTTGGAGCAATTTTGGTTCACGAGAAGGCCTCCAAAATCAGTTGCAACAGGGTGCAGTGCACAGGAACAGAGGCGCGGCGCACAGGATGGAAAATTGACTTTTTTGCCCAAAAAACTCTGTTTTTCGCCTAGTTTTTTCTTAGTTTGACTTTTCTCTCTCTCATAGTCAAACTCATGATCTAATTTTATGCAACTTGATGGACTTTGATTTAAATATGCTAAAATTTCAGTCATGGAGGTAGATACATCATGAAAATGTAATTTGAAACTGAATGAATTAGTTTCCTAGGTTTTAGAGGCAAGTTGTTCCATTGCCTACTTTTTAGTTCTTAGTTTAGATCTTGTTGAAACAGCTCCTAAACTCATGAATTCGACCCCTAAAGCCTAGCATGAGTTGTTTGTTGCCTATATCTAGTACTTTTTCATTCATTTGTCAAGGTTGGACTTTTGTGAAAGCTTTGAACAACATTGTACATTCATCTCTGCAGTTTGGCAAAGGAATATACTAGGGTTTGCAGCATTTTGTGGGATTCTTGTGGCAAGTTGATTTGGTATTGTTTCTTCTTCTGTAGTTCAAGTTTACATGTGTTTATGTATGCCATTATCTCTCTCTTTTCAGCTGAACTAAATGAATCAAGGATAAAGGTAGAAATCATTGAAGTTGTAGTGCTCTACCTAAGGTTTGTTTAGTTATTTATGTTTTCTACTATTTGAAGAGGATCCCTAAGACTCTCATGCCCTCTCCAACTCCTCACCAGTCTTAATACTCTCCATCTCATTCAATTTAAAGTACTAAAGCATTTGCCTACCTCGCCCCACAGAAACCTTTGCAAAACTGAGTTCATTCCCTGGACCCAAATCTGCCTTTCACATTTGAGCCAGCAAACCATCATCAAATTCAATCAAACTCCTTTGAGCATATACCTAGCCTAAAATTAGTCTTTACATCAGTCGTCTCAAGTTTCATTTGATATATTTTCCTGAGATTGACAAGGAGAGAGCCCTCTCCTGACCTAGTAGGGCTAGCTACCAGGTTAAGCGTGGTTTGATGTTACCCTAGATGCTGCCTTTTTTAGCTTGAGGTAGATTTAGGCCCTAACATATGCCTAGTTCTGAAAGTTGGGAAAATGACTTGAGATTTCCCTGGCAATGTGTAACTTTTGATCCCTGTTGGTATACTAGTTCAACAAAGGATGTAGGGAAAACATGATGTAATAAATAAATAATAAAAAAATAAAAAGTTGAAAGATTAAACTTGACTTTGGGACAAAGTTCCTTAAAGAGGGGTAGTATGTAATGCCCCATAATAATAATAATAATAATAATAAAATGAAAAATAAAGCAATAAATAATAATGCAAGTATAATAATAGTAATTAAATAATACAAGATAATAATAGTAAATAATTATAACAATAAATAATAAAATGAAGTTCTAAATAAATAAATAAATATATATATAGATAGTAAAAAAAAATAAAAAGGAATGAAATAAGAAAGAATTGAATCAAGAAAACAATTGAGTTAAGTAAAATTTAAGGAAAAGAACTAAAATTTGGCATGTTGACACATGGATTTTGTGCATGTGGATCCCTTTCCAATCCCTTTCCATGTTTGGAACTATTTGTTCTATTTAGTGGCTAAAAGGGAGATGAGAAGTATTCCTTCTTTCAAGAGCAGAATGTTGTGAGAGAAAGGATTCCCTAGTAGTAGTAGGTGATTCAAGGCTTGAGGGTGGCCAAATGTAGAAAGGTTATGTGTAGATGAGCCTAGGGATGGGTGGAGAGTCATCCGCAAAAGATTTGTTGCGGTCAACGGGATCTGAGTAGCATTCCAACTCCAAAATCACTAGTAAGATATTTCCTCACCATAGGTAAGTATCCTTTGCTCATGGTTTTCGAAAATTTTATGCTAATTAGTTGAATCATTTGTGTGTTGATTATTAATCACATAAATTGATGTAATTAGTTGTGTGATGCAGGAAAATGTTCCCTCTGCGGACAGAGGCAACCCATCTAGCCCTAGAGTGGGTCTAGTCACAAACAAAGACAGATCAACAATAGCTTTCCTTAAACAGTTCAAGTTAGAGGCCTACCTCAACCGGTGGTTATGGAGTTCCGTTGCACTGCTCCAGCTTCTGCTTCCTTCTCCTCAACGAGTGATTGACCTGAAACAAAGCAAAGGAAATACAACAAAGCACATAACCGAATACAACACTGAACTATTTACTCACAAAGTCAAGAAGTCATGAGCTATCAAGTACATTGCATACAAGATATAGGAAAACATCATTGATTGCATTAATAATGAAATAAGAGTCAGCTTACAACCAAAGTCTTGATGTCACAAGCCTTCTCCGAGAAGGGTCCAACCAGCATGTTCTTCAAGCATTCTCTCTTTGAAGATGGATCTCCCAACACACAAGAGCTCTCTCACTCATAAGCTTCACACAAGATCAAGGGTACCTTTCAACCTTCCACAAACTATCAACAATTCCATACTTATCATACTCACACCAGCTATCTAGCAAACTCACAAAGCACTCACAACACTACTCAACTAGCCAACTATCAAACTGTCCAACTAGCAATGCATAGCAATGGTGAGAGTTTAAATAGGAGAATGAGTCTCCATGAAAGGTGGAAAGGAGAGCTTATCGCCAAGGAAGGTAGCACAATTGACGGAACTACCACACTAGGGAAGGAAGGGCGACATAAACAAGGCCAACAACTAGGTCTGGAGTCATCTGGAAGGCCGGCTGTTAGAACAATTCGCCCAATCTGGATCATCGCGGGCACAGAACTGATCTTCAGCACTGACATCGCAAGTAATTAGTGCAGATAGTCAGATCATCGCTGAAGAGACCACATGGACCTACGCTGATGCATAAAATTGAGCCATCGCGGGAATCACGTGTACTTTCGCGCTGGCAGCACAGTCTGTCTGTTCATGAGCGCCTATCAGCGCGTTTATTAAGGAAACAGTCACGATGAGGCAGATAACTTTGCAAAAGTGGGTCAATTGGTAGCACAGGGAAGCATTTGTCTGTCTTAAGCATGTTTGACTTGGACACATGACACAGTGTGAAGACCGGGAGTGAAAGCGGTGATAAATTACTGTGTAACAAGTTGTATATTTGAATTCTAGGTCATTACATATCATTTAATGAAATAGGGTAAGATAAAATAAAATTAAATAAAATTAAAAAAAAAAAAAATGGTTATTTTTCAACACATTCAGCTTCTTAGAGAACATATGACCCAATTTATTAAATAATTAAAGACAACTATCATCAATGTAGGTGAGCATGAAGGAGACCAAACCCATACGGCATGTTATGTGACAAAATAATTGGTAGGTGGGTATAAATTAAGCAGAGCAAAATGTTTCATTACAACCATATTCAAGATAATCATTATCATAATTACAAAGGTTACAATTCACTAAAAGAGTCACAATAGATCACCATCTCTAGAATTAATCATCTCTCTCTCTCTCTCTCTCTCTCTCTCTCTCTCTCTCTCACACACACACACACACACACACACACACACATACACACATTTCTTATAGGATGAAACCTTTACATTTATATAATTTTATATTTTGGTATGAGTTTACTTAGGCCATTTGGTTAATGTTAGTGCAGTAGAGGATATGTCCTCTATTCAATTGTTCCTTTCTTCTTCAATGTTCCACAATCTTCTTTGAATTAACTACTCAAAAATTGGCATCTCATTTGAATATTTTGGTTATTGTTTCTCATGGAAATTATTCTCATTCTAGGTGGTATACTATAGAGTTGGTGCCATCATTCCTTTATCAAAAGAAATAGGACCACAAGCCCCAACCACATATTTTGATTAACACTTTAGCCAACTTTAGTTTCGTTGCTCATATAGAACCTAAAAAGAAGGGACCAATTCAAGGGCCACCTTTAATTATTGTTCCTAGAAACCAACAAAGTTCTAACTCTTGCATCCATTTTGAAAGTGGAATTTTGGCCCCCACAATAAAATTATGCTCCTGTTCCTAAAATGTAGTGGTTTCTCCAATGCTTTAAATGGTTTTCCATTCTTTGTTTAAATTTTTTAATATTTGTTATTATATACGGCTATTTATTACATTAGTATAGAATGATGGAAACGCTTGATGTACTTCACTTGTTCCTGAAATATTGATCCATTTGGTTATCCATTGTGTTGATTTTTTCATGTTTTGACTACATTATTTCTAGGTTTACTTCCTCCTTAGCTTCTTTTCATAGGAACATTACCCTTTCTTCTTCAATGTCCATAAATGCTTCTCCTTATCTCTTGATACTCAACCTATTTTTTATTGTTCAATGTATATGGGTTCTCTTCTTAGTTGCAACTCTACGATGGATTCTTGCTTACTCAATTTGTTGAAATAATGGCTCTTTGATGGCCATAAGTATTTATGTCTATAAATCATCATATTACCACCCGATATCTAGATCAATGCATATAATAGTAGATTGATGATGCAAGTTTGAACAAGAATCATGTAGCCTATCTACCAGCTCCAAATGGAGCTAATTTGTACATGTTTCCTTGACTTTTGGATCTACAACTTGAAATGCTAACCATATATGTAGGAATTTCTTACATATTTCTCTTAAATACGTTGAAATCCAAATATTATACTCATATGGCTATCTCTTTCTAAAATGGCATGTCTTAGTTGATCTAGGTAGTTATCATAGATATTTGAAATTTTGAAGCTTATATTTTTGTTACCATGTGTTTGCCTCCAATTTTATTATGCAAACTTCTATTTGTTCTACTCAAATTCTTGAAGGATAAGGCCCATGTATTTTCATGGGTTGAAATGTGATTAGATGTATGCTTTCTAATATATTTTTCATTCCTAGTGGCCTAATGTTTTGGATTAATGTTTATAGCTAGTCATGGGCATCCCCTATGGTTTATTCCCTCTCGATTCATACTAGATGGAACATTACATGAAATATTATTTCTTGTATATCTACCATGATGTACTACGTAATGTCATGATTTTCTTATATTCTTCAATATTGCAGCAACATAAGCAAAGTGACTAGAGATTTTATTCATTGTAGTTAGAAACATTGTGATGTATCAAGGAGGTTAAGTTTTCTATTTGTGTATTCTTCTTTTGAGTAAACATCTAATTCCCCTACTTTTTGTGCGTCAATAGAATATATCATTTTTTGGTATTAATTTTCCTCATGTTTAGGTCTTTTTGGAAGTTCCCAAATCCTTCTTTGTATTTCCACTTCTATTTTGGTTTTCCCCATAATTGGCACTTGCTAAGAATTCCATCACTTGTTGTGTCTCCTGGTCCTCATGATGCATTTCTTCTTTAAAAAAAATAATTGATTGTTGTTAGATACTTATTGTGTTTTTTCTTCACTTGCATCTTTTGGTACCTTATGTATATGTACCTAATGAACCAGTGATTCCAACAATTTATTATGCTAATGATTTCAAAGTATCATTATGTCTTTATGTTGAGCTATCTAACTTCTAATAATGCTATGATTTTTTTCCCGGAGAGTTTAATGACATTTCAAAGGCTTCTTGTTGATTGTAGTGTGAGATTTGACAAATGTGTCTAAGGATAATTTGTGGTGAGGCTACTAATGATCAACTCTAATAGCTCTATAATACCATTTGTAAACTCATTTCCTATGTAGTTATTTTTTTTCTTCATTTAATTTTTAAATAAAGTTTAACATCATGAATGGTGGCTAATGTGAGGTATTTAGTGGAGTCATTGACTATTAGGTTGAGTTATGACCTATATACCACTATGTTGTGCACTTTCTAGGTCAAACCAATATATGTTTTTACTAATATAGAATGAATATGGTGTAATAAATCTAGTTTTCGTGCCTAACCTTGGGTTGATTAAAAAACACAAAAACAAGTAAAAATGCATGTGAAGATGCTACAAAAAGAAGGCATGTTTTGGAATGCATGATTTTTATTATAGCCGTCATGACTACAAGTTGTCCATGGTTGCTACAAAACAATGAAGTGGCCATTCTCCAAGTTTTTATAGATTCCACAATAAAATGCATATAATATCCAAAATGCATTTTTTGTAGAACTACCATAGTTGCTACAAAGGTGGACAAGTGTTATAGAAACAATTTTGTATTGTTACCATAATAGCAGCATATGAATTTGGATGAAGGCAAAATTTGGATTAGGAATATCTAACACATATCCACATGTGTCCACCAAAAATTAGCCCCACATTAATTCCTTTACCCCTCAAAAAGGAAAAATGGTTGTATCTGTAAGATTTCTACAACATAGCAAAATGATGTCTATTGGTAGTGAAATATATATTATATGTAGATGATAACTATGTCCACATGTCCACGAAAAGTTTAGTATCAAATCATCCATTTTGTCCTAAAAGGTGGAAACACAGTGAGGTATACTAGCAACAAAATAGATGGGAATCTCGTAATTCTTCAAAGAAAAATGTTTTCCATCTCTCCCAATGGTGTAAAAACAATTTGGGAGAGGAATGAGAATGACCATGAAAAATAAGGAAAGAAAAAAATATAATGTTTAAAAGCTAAGGGTTGCAAAACATGGAAAGAAAATAATTATGGAAAGGTCATTTTTTAAGAAAGAGTTTGTAGGAATGCCTAGACATTTGATGAGGGAGAGTCTAGCTCCTAGTAGATATGCTAATCATATTTCATTAGTTCTTCTAGTTTTTTTGAGGTGAGGTGTGATACGTTGAAGGAGGATGATTCTTGGGTAGATTTCAACACTACAACAAGTTTAGATTTGCATATCCCAAATTTGGTGGAGTTGGACAGGAAGCAAGGCTAGTGTTGGTGAAAATACTTTCCTTGTAAAGAGGGAGTGTAAATGTTCAATATTACCTAAAAAATGTTTACACCTTTCTTATGGGCGATTCATGTGATGTGGAGTACACGAAGTGTGGGTAACCCATAGTTGACCAAAATGAACATACACGTTGGAGTTAGCTTATTCATGAAGTGCCATGTCTTGAGTTGGTTTATATGTGGCATACTTATTTGGAGTGATGTGTCATGTCCCCAAGGAGACACATATAGATTAAGGTCCACTATGGACACCTGAAATGTATGGAACCAATGCCAATTTTGTTAATTGGTTTATTACAAGGAAATAATAATGAAAAATTACATTAAAAACCAAGTTCTAAAGGGTATCTTACTAGTTTTCACAAGAAAAAACCCAAAAACATTAACAAAAAAAGACTGATTTTTACACCCTACAGGGCTTTTTTGTGCACTCTACAAGGGATGTCATGGGTGACTAGTGGCAATAGGTGAGGTAGTGCCTCTAATTCCTATGAGGGTGTGATCAGTCACTCTATGTGGCAATTATCGCGATTGTAAAGTGACACAAATTTTGACCATATGTGAAATCATAGAAAATTGAAAAAACAAGCAAAATCAAAGAGGCAACAAAAAAGCACCCAAATTACTCAAATATGCTAAGACCAATCTTAAGGATGTTGGCCAGATGCAGTATCAAGGCTGGGGGGAGCCAAGTACTCCACTACTAATTTTTTTAATATATATTATCCAAGTCGGCACCCTAGACTTTTTATTTGTGTGTCTAAATTTAATATAATATAAAAAATTGTTATAAAATCTCTACTTTTATTGTAAATTTTGAAAGGAAACTAGACTATGATTATCTAAAAGAAATTGCAAAAATGTTAGAAGTAAAAGTAATCTGTTATTTTTCTTCTATGTTTAGTAGAATGAACAAAAATTGGCTACGGATAATATAAAATTAGTTTATAAACAATTAGTTGATGATGATGATGATAGTGGTTACCGTCCACTGAGACCAAATTGGTCTATCAGACCTATAATTTTCTTAGTTTTTAATTGTCTGGCTTCTCGTCTTTCTTGGCGAGATTGATGTTGTAGCTTTCTTTTTTTTCTCTACAGTCTGCCAACTTCCTTTATCTTGCATCTCCTTCATCTCTTCTAGTTCTTGGGACATTGGTGTCTTAGCTTCACGATCTATTGTGTTCGTCCTTTTGAAGATAGTCAGAGAAGAAGTTTGGTCTAGGAAATCTACTTTGCTATTAAATGAATATTTATTTTGTGTGGTATTTGAATCCTTATAACTGTTGATGCTTGAGGGGTTGTCAAGTTCACTTTTTTGTTGTTGGGCGGGGCTTTCTCCCTACTTGTCTTGAGAGTTGTTTCTTTCTTGCCCGATTTCTTGTGATTCAAAGTTTTCTCTAGAGTATTCTTCTTTGATGACAGTGTAGTGTTCTTTTTGTGCTCCTTCCCACCATGTAGATCTGTGGTGGTTTTTTCTAGCAGAATTTTTCTGGGAGGCTTTTGGGAAATTTTTGGCTAGATGGCTTGTCTCAAAGCAGGATCGACATCGAAAGAGAACACTTTCATAATCGAGCTTCTGGTTCCACACATATTCTTTACTTGTTAGGTTTATTTCTGCTGGGAATCTGGCGCTAAAGTCCATTTCCACACAAATGCGTGCATAGGTGGTTCTGGCATATTCCTCTATTTTTGGGCACCTGTAGTAAAATTTCCCAATTGCATTTCCAATGGCTTTTAGCGAGGAGAGATTCCAGAGATGCAAGGGTAGGCTTGGCAATTTCACCTAAACTAGTTTTGACATTATGACTATTGTTGAGGGATCGAATGATGGGTTCCATGGCTTCATGAATTGGCTTGAGTTTTCCCAAAACCAAGGGCCGGAATCTAGAATACATTGTTTGCTTTCAAGATTTTCAAAATCTACTATAAAGAAACCCCTAGCACAGGGGTAGATATTAATTTCATCAGAAATGATAGGCTTCCATACCTCTGAGATCCAATTTTGGAGATCTGTCAGCCGCGACCAAAAACCATTGAACTGGCAGATTAGGGCACTTTCAGAAAACTTCAAAGCCTCATTGAGTGAGGCCTAGACCACTTGGACAATGGGAGTTTGGGCTTCACTGACGATAGCCCTCCAGAAGTGGATGGAACTGAGCCAGAAACTATTTTCGCGAAGCTGAGAGCCATATTTTACTTCCGTAGAGCCCTAGCTGCAGATAAGGCAGAAGATTAGATCTAGATCTACCAGCAAAAGATTAGATCTAGAACCCTGCCGCAGAGTTAGATCTAGATCTAGGTGTAGGAGATTAGACTAGAACCCAACCGCAGAGAAATAAGGCAAAAGATAAATCCATCTTACTCCCACAAAACTAGAAAAATAAAAAATAAAAATAAAATAAAAAGACAATGGAGTTGTCGCATCCCAACCCCCTCAAATCCCTTCACAACAGAGAAGAGATCTGGACTGTGAAACTGGAAAAGATTTGTGGAATATATATGGACTGTGAATCGGAAGAGATCTGGAATGTTGAAAAACCGAAAGAGATCTAGAATGAATCAATAGTGTGACTGTCTCATGTAATTCTTTTAAACACCAGTCCCGGCGACGGTGAACCGAAGCAGTAGGGCTACGACCCTAGAAATCAGCCGCAGAGAAAAGAGATTTGCGGCCCTAGAACAAATTATTAACTCTTATTAGATCACCCCAACTCGCTAGAGATCTGTGGAAAAACAAGTACACCGTCTGAGGCAGCACGGCTGCTGCCCTAGAACCCAACCGCAGAGAAAAGAGATCTACGGAAATACTATACATCCACGGGCTCTGCGGAAGATATCTGTGAGAAATCTACGAGAAACCGGAAGAGATCAAGAAACCGACATATGAGTACATATAATATAATAGTATGAAATTGATATAAGATAAGGAAATTGTCTTCTCATGGACATTACTAGCCGAGATTTAAAAAAAAAAATACAACAAAGAAAACATATGTTTCATAAAACAGAATGGACTAGAAATAGACTATATATATATCTCTCTCTATATATATAATATATATATAATATATATATATATATATATATATAATATATCTCAAATGTATAATTCAAGAGCAATTCATATTGTAAGGATGTCGAATATGAAACTCTACACTGATATGCTAACATTGTATATCAAGAAAGCAAGGAACAGTATGTATATAAGAATTATTTACATACATTGACATATGAGTACAAAAAATATAATAACCTAGAATCGATATAAGATAAGGAAATTATTTTCTCTTGTACATTACTAGCCGAGATTTAAAAAAAAATACAACAGAGAAACTATACCTTTCATAAAACGGAATGGACTAGAAATATACAATAATTGTTATTTTCATGTAGAAAACTAAATTGAATATTCATGAACTTCATCAAAATAGAAGAGAATATAATGTGACAATTTAGTCATTTAATGTAAATTCAAAATTGTACAAAGATAAAGTATCCATATATGTACAAATATAGCATGTTGATAATTGTAAACAATTCTCAGAGAAATAGTGCATAAGTAAGAAGGAAAACTTAATAATATAAATGGAAATAATATTTTTCCATAGAAATTTATTATTAGAAAAGAGGCTCAAAGCCTTTGAACTTATTCCAAATTCAAGAAGCGTAATCAATTTGAGAAACATGTAGTAGAAATTTTACACAATGAACAATCCAAAATTATATAGTCTGAAAATTTGACTTTGAGCACAATAGATTATACCCAAGCAAAACGAAAAGCCAAGGGTTTGGAACCTCCAATGTAAGGAAAACGTGATCGAATGTTCAATCAATTGTAGTAGGAATCCAAGAACTTTGAAACATTGAAGGAAAATACATTATGTCTAGATACAGAAATATCACCTAGAAATTGTAAATATAGCAACAATAATTAAAACCCAGAAATAAGATAGAGATTGTAAAAAGAAAATTAATATTGTCACGCCAGTGGGTAACTCCGCGAATTGAATTGTGTTTTTCATTGAGATGGAACATGGATATATACATGGGGATGCGTACTAATGGGTTTCATCTCCCAATGTCTCTTCATCTTCCTATTCTCTTTATTTTGGTATTTACAATATTTACATGGATTTTCCTAATCCCAAAGATTAGGTGTCAAAATCCCCCGCTAATCTGAAGGGATGTTAGTGAGTCCAAGCATCATTCTGAATCTTTCAAACTTTTATCTTCCAAGCACTTTGGTGAAGATGTTTGTAATAGGCTCATTTGTGGAATAATGGCGTAAGTGGATTGTCTTCACCTCAACATGATTTCGAATCAAATGGTATTTTGTATTGATATGCTTCGTTCAATCATGGAATTTTGGGTTCTTGGCCAAATTTATTGAAGAAGTGTTGTCAATCAATAGAGGAGTTGAATGCACTTGTTTTTTCTACAAATATTCCATAATTTTCCTAAGCTACAAAATTTCCTTTGTTGCTTCAGCTGCTGCCACATATTCTGCCTCAGTTGTGGAATCCGTTAGAATTGATTGTTTGCATGACCTCCAAGAGACATCCTGATCCAAGACTCATAACATAACTTGAAGTAGATACCCCAGTTTCTTTATCTCCATCGAAGTCTGAATCAGAGTATCTAATCAAGCTAAAGTCACCCACCTATGTATACTTAAGTCCAAAGTCTTGAGTTCCCTTCAAGTACTGTAAAACTCTTTTTGTAGTAGACCAATGACCCTCACAAGGTTTTGCATAAACCTAGAGAGGATTCCAACAAAAAATGAAATGTATGGTCTGGTAGTAGTCAAGTATTTGAGACTTCCTATGAGTTGTCTATACTTCGTTGCATCCTCAAATTCTTTTCCTTTAGTGGAAGTGAGGCCATACAAGGATTTTACAAGCTTGCATACTTTGTGTTCCTGGCCCTTAACAATAAATCCTTCTCGTTGGGACATAAAAACATTATCTTTCATATCTCCATTCAAGAAAGTGTTAGAAAATTATATATTACGGAGCAATGGAACACATAAAATATTGTAGAAATATAAACACATAAAATGCATAAAACAAGAGAGACACAGATATACGTGGTTCACCCAGTTTGGGCTATGTCCACCCGAACAACCAGTCCTTCCTTTCTATTATCCAGCAAAATGAAGAGACACAACCTACAGCAAATCCGCTGTAATATCCTATGTTTTCTCTCACATTCTCACCTCTCTGTTTTCCGCTCACACACATAGAATACACATCTATCACAGCCTCAAATAAAATGCCCTCATACAAAGAGAGGGGTTGCCTTCTAGGGCAAAAAACCCTAAACTAAACATAAGTTCTACCGTCAAATCATCCACTTAATGAACGGCCAGATTGACTAGAAATTACTATACTTTTACAAGGCAAATTTACATCTGTTTTTAGATTCAGGGGCGTTGTCCCCGAGCCCCTTTCGGGGGACTGCTGGCCCCCGGATCCCCCATCCGGGGGGGGATCGGCCCCCCCGAACCCCCGCGGGGGGGACAAGTCCCCCCCACACCCCCCCGCGTAGAGGGGTGTACAAACTTCCTGGGGTATACATCCAGCTGAAACAAAGACCTCTGAACAATCATGCTCCACACACAACAGAAAGTCATTTTTACATCCATTTGATGTAATTTCCAACCATTTTGTGTTGCCAAGGCAAAGAGTGTCTGGATGGTAGCCCATTTTGCTGTCGGTGAAAAAAAATCCTCATAGTCGACCCCTTCATTCTCTGAAAAAAAAATTCCACAAGCTTGCCTTTGTGCTTGTCAAGTGAGCCATCTTATTTATACTTGTCCTTGAATAACCACTTGCCGCCTATTGGTTTGGCTCCCAATGGAGGATCAACCAACTTCCAAGTGTCATTCTTTATCAAGGCATCACATTCTTTCTACATCGCTTCTTTCTATTCATCGTGACAAGCAGATTCTTTGAATGAAGTTGCTTCAAAATCTGTAGACAAATCTGTTCACAGTCATAAGAAACATCCATATCAACAAGTGAATCAGAATCGTCTACGCCACCTCTATTTTATATGGTTGAGCTTTTTGTTCTTGTCTTTCACCTTCAAGTGTCTTTGTCATCCATTTTGGAGGACCTTTCTGACATAGCCCAAGCTACTCAGTTGACTGAGATGGCGCTGAATCAAGATTTAGTCTCCCAATTCTATCAATCACATCACTCAAAGTTTCATCAGTGGTTGTATCTTCATGTGGGGGAGAGAGTTATTCAGAAGAAGATTCCATAGATTGATCTAGTATAGTATAGGAATCCCTCGTTCAAGATGTGGAATCTCATTATCAAATTCTTGAAAATACTTTGCATGTACAAATCTATCCAAGCGATCAAGCTACCACTCAACAACATTATTAGTCTTGGAAGATTCAAGAAACATCACATCTCTAGATATTATAAAATTCTTATTAACTTCATCATAGAGATGATATTATTTGGAGGTATTTGATTACCCCAAGAAGATACACTTGCGACTCCTGGCACCGAGTTTGTTTCTTTGTTCCTTAAGTATCAAGGCATAACAGGTGGAACCAAAAACCTTGAGATGCCTCACTAAAGGAATGTGACATTAGATGGACACCTATTCTTTAAATACATAGCACATAGAATTGCATCATCCCAAAACATTAGTTTAACATTCTTGAAAAACATCATGGAACGTACCATATTTAAGATTGCCATGTTCATTCATTCAGATATTATGTTCTGTTGGGGATTATAAGGCACGTTTGTTTGATGTTTGATCCTATGCTCACGAAGATAGTTTTCAAATTCATTTGAAGTGTATTCTTTTCCATTATTAGTGTGAATATATCCAGTATGAGATTGTGCATCATTTTCAATCTATGCATGAAATTTCTTGAATGTTTCAAAAGATTCAAATTTTTTCTTCAATAAATAAACCCAACACATTATGGTGTAGTCATCAATAAATGTCATCATATATTTATTACCATTTGTAGAAGGAATAGACATTGGGCCACATAAATATGAATGAAATAGTTCAAGTTTTCTATGTGCTCTTGAATGCGAATCATGAAAATATTGTTTGTTATTCTTTCCTACCTAAGGTACAAGCATCACATTGCTTAAGTTTCCCAGGAATTGTAGGAAAACCAATAACACCATTCTTCTTCAAAAAACTAAGGTTGTCATAGTTCAAGTGTCCAAATCTAGCATTCCATAAAATAATTGATCTAAATGTACCTTCATCATAGTGAGAACTGTATGAGAATTTTTGTGTACGCGAAAAGTTTCCTTGCAGCTTTAGAATTCTTCGTTTCTTATATCCCCGTCATGACAAGTGAGTGATCTGATTCTTTTCATACCTCGACCTTGCCATCAAATATATGAATGGAGTGTCATTGATGTTAGATGTGGACCAAAGACAACAAGTTTCTCCTCATCTCCAAGAGGTATAGAACATCATGTAGAAGAAATTCTGGAATACTAGGCAATTTGAGCCTGATGGTTCCAAGCCTTGATGGCTTGAGTTTTGTCTTCTCTACAAAGTATACTTCTCCATCAACATTGTCAGTGAATTATTCAAAGAAATCTCTCCTAAAATTCATGTGGAAAGTTGCTCCTGAATCAAGAAACCATTCATCCTTCCATGAAGCAAGTGAAGCATTGAATAGGTCTTCAGTTACTCCAATGTTTCAATGTGCCACAACAAAGTGAGTAGATTCAAGTTCTTTACCTTTCCCTTTCTCAGTTGTTTTACCTTTTCCTTCATTTCTTTCCTACTCAATTATGTCCCAAGGAAACTTACAATTGGAAGCATCATGTCCATCTCTATTTCATTGTATGCAATGAAGATCATGCTTTTCACCTTGGAATTGTCTGCCACCCTACCTCTAATATTCATCCTTCCTCTTCCTCTTTGGCCACCTATTCCTCTAGAAGAATATTTTGCATGATTCTTATCCTTCTGTGCAAGGCACACAACTTCTTCAGTAGACTAAGGAGTTTCCTTATTCCCAAAATCCTTCTCTCTTTCAACAAACTTCTTCTCAAGGGAGTCAAAGGTAACATTTGTAAGGTTGCCACTTGCTTGCAAGGAATCAAGATAATGTGAGTAGGTAGGATATAGTGCCTTGACATAATCTATGAGAGGAATATATATTTCAACACAAGTGGATTTTATGTCATGCATAATCGATCTTACTTCTGATGCTAAGGAAAGAGGGTCATCATTTTTCAACTCAAGACTGAACAACTTAATCATCAATTGAACAACTTCAAGTTAATACTGTGATTCATACAATTCCTTCAACTTATTTAAGGCTTCAAAAACATTTTAAAATGGATAAATGTGGCGAATCACCTCTTCATTTACTGACGTTGCAATCAATGCATAGGTCTTGTTGTTCTTGTTTTCCCAAATTGCAAACTCCTTATTTGAAGTGGGCTTTTCAGGTGCATTGTTTCCTTCTCCTTCACAAACCCCTTTCCACAACTCATTGAAAATGAGGGTGTGTTTTATCTTCTAGGACCACTCAAAGTAGTTCTCATTTATAGTGAGAACTACTCCCACTATGGATATTAGTGAATGCATCATATAGTCTAGTTTAGCCTCAAAAAATTACAGTGGTTGCAAAAAAAGTTTGATGCATTTGTAATAAAATTCAGTGGCTATGTCTTCAAAACTTCATTAGTATAGCTCCATCACATATATAATTCATATGGCATACCAACCATTCATGCTTTTGACCTTAAAAAGTATATATACTCCTAATATATAATATACCACATCCTCTATCTTTTTTTTTATTCATGAATCATATTCAAAATTCCATTAAAAAAAACTTCAACTCAAACTTTACACCATTATATAATCACCAAACAAAGACTTCATACGGCCTTCATGAAGTTTACCCAACATATAAAAAATAATGACCATGCCCAATTCAAAACATATTATGCTTTCATACCATACCATTCAATGCATAGATACCGTAGCCTCTCTTTTTTATACCACGAGCAAGAACTACTAGTGGTCAAATCAACATAGGGTTTGAATTTAAAAATCACGAAGACAACAATAGGGGTAGCATTCTAATGGACTAGCTGGCACAGCTCTTGAAGACTGTGAACACATTCTACACAATGAATTATTTCAACTTGTTCTCATAAATGACCAAGCCCATAATTTTCAACGCACAATCCAAGAAACGTTGGAACAAAATAGTCATATTTTATTGCAACATTTAAATCTGCATATCAACTATGAATGTACAGAGAGGAAGGAAACTCGACTTCTCCTAACTTGGAAATGCACCAGCAAAGAGAATGACTTGCAATTTTAATGCACAGCTAGCATGGTCTCCATGGACATTTCAACGCACAGTCAAGCACATAGAAAAACTCAACACAGTCTAAACAATCGATCTTCATTGCAGCATTTGACTTCAATCCACACGGCTATATCAGCTCACGAATTCCCTTAGTTTGAGTGACAGGTTTTAAAGTCAGACCAATGATCACACTCTCCATGAAAAGGTAGAACAAACCACAAATTCAATGCTCCATTCCCAATAAACATCCCTTCATTCCTTGACCAGCATATGCACAGAAAATAGAGAGGAAATACAGATCTCAACCCAATGAAGATGCTTTATGGAATTCACACATGCCATATGAAACCCTTCAACACACAGTGAGTTTCAGCCACCATTCACAATATTTAAGCAACGCACAGGGACATAGAGAACAGTAATAAAGAACATGGTAGAGAATCCAAGAGTTACTAGGCAGAAATAACTAAAATTAGGGGTTGCCTCTAATACCATGTCAGGCCAAGAGGTAACTCCACAAATTGAATTGTGGTTTGCACTAAGATGGAACATGGATATATACATGGAGAGGGAGACTATTGGGTTTCATCTCCCAATGTCTCTTCATCTCCCTATTCTCTTTTTTTTTTATTTACATGGATTTACCTAATTCCAAAGATTTGGTGTCAACAAATATTAAGAGAGTAAATGAAGAACAATGGGTTTTAAACATAACCTTAGAAAGGCTATAAACCCCACGATATTTTATACCTATAAAAAAATATAATAAATCAATTAGTGTTGAATTAAATATAAGAAAAGAATTTCTTAAAATGATAGGTATAGTTAAGCGTATTATATAAATTGTGCGTTGAAAATTTTGATGTGTAAAACACTGTAAATTATGTAGCTACAGAGCTACATTCAAAAATGAGTAAAGAAGGGAAAATATGTGAATACATAATATAAATGTATTAAATCACGAGCAGAGAAAGAACGACTTAATCTTGATGACATTGGAGTAGAACTTTAAATTACACCAAAATGAAATCAAACATATATATTTCTCAATATTTGTATTGTCATCTACTAGTATGGCCAAGAGGGTACAAGCCCTGACTAAAAACACTTAAACAAATCTTAAACTCTTACTGATGTAAACCTCTATATAGGTAAACTAGCCATAAAGGTACAAAGGAAAAGCATACTATTGGGGTTTGAAGAACTTTAAACCCTAACACAAATAAGAATCTAATAAATAATATAACCTTTCTCAAATTAAAAACAAAGTTAAAACCATGATTGAGTTTACCGAAAAATATGATAAACAATGGTGAGTATAGATACAAGGGGTTGTGAATCTATATAGACATAAATATAGTGAAAAATGGTTATTTTGATACTTGGAATCCAAGTCGTCAGAGTAAGGGTAAGGGTTCCAATGCTCCAGTGAGTTCCACATTTTAGAAAACAGGAACCTGCAACATAATTTGAAACCATTAATAATGGAATATCCCAAAAGATAAAGAAGAACACAAATATTCAATAGGAAACTATATTCATTATGAAAAATGAAAAAGGGTTTAACTAAAGATCGACAATGCCAGAAAAGGAAAAGTTTTCGCACAATATTATAGTCGTTAAATGAAAATGGAACCCTTATGGTTAGTGGCCATAGGTTCTAAAGAAATTCTACACCAAATAAGAAATCGTAAACTATGAGGTTAAGCCACTTCTGGAGAAAATTAATGCCAACTAATTCCAAATGTTTCATGTGCTTGCAAAATCTAACAAAGAACAAATTAAAACAAGAAAGGACCTCAAAAATTAATAACATAAGTTACCTCTATTAAAAATGCAAAGAAACTATGAATATAGTGAGTTGTTGAAGGACCAAAAGACTTGATAACACAATGGATGGTGGAAATGTTCATAAATATTCTCAAACCAAAGAATAAATTATAGAAACAGAGTTGTAGGGAAATCAACTCTCTAGGTGTTGCAAGAGTAATGAATTAATCAACCCTCTATTGGAATAGTATTTGGATGATGAAGAAAAACCATAATATCATTGACATCATTGATTTGCAGAGACTAAGTGACAACCATCAATGTGGTAGATCAAAAGGACCATCTATGGCACGTGTTCACATGGAAGTATCTAGAGGGTTATTTTTACATAGAAACAATATCAACCAAAATATAACATAATCGATGTGAAGAACCATGTAAACCATTATACCACATTTAAACCACGAGCATGGAAATATGTATTATTCAATGTTTAGTAATGTGTCACATTACCAAGAGATATGTATAAAATGTGTGCATATGTTATATTTTATATGTTGGATACACGATAATCTCGGCCATGAGACTGTCATAGCCAAATCCTCCTGAAGAAAATCTTACACTCGTTAACATGTCTTGGGATGTTAGGGTAGGGTCTAAATATGCCGAAAATGTCTCTTTCAATCCCAATGTTGCATTTGTACATGTACCACCAAAAATATATTTATAAACAAAATCCATAATTCATATATAATACATATGGGTATTCGTGAACTTACACATAAAATCTGTTGTTAGTCTTCCATTCGAAAACTTTTCGGTGGGCTTCTGGTCGATGAAATCCCTCCTGTAAGGAGGAAAGTTTCTTTTCGTTATTGTTATGAGATATTCATTGCTGCCTGCATCCATGGTTGAATCCTCCAAAACGAAGAGAGTCGGTAACATCGATGACTATGTTGTTTCATTTGACTGAATGAAGGAAATGCAGCAGATGAAGAGAAAGCAAGGGAAGAGTAAGAATAACTTGACAAGAAATGCCAATGCCATTCTTGTGGGTTTAGTAGAGGCAGTCAAGAAAACCACGAAGAGTGAAGTGGGGAAATGGAATGGATATAAATTTTTAATCAAATTCATTTATAGGGGGGAACAAACATTGATAACAAGAAATCCATTTCACACAATATTGTAGTAGTTAAATGAAAATATAACCCTTATGGCCAGTGGCCATAGGTTCTAAAGAAATTTCACACTAAATAAGAAATCGTAAACTTTGAGGTTAAGCCACTTCTGGAGAACATTCATACCAAATAATTCCAAATGGTTTAAGTTCTTGCAAACTCTAACAATGAACAAATTAAAACAACAAAGGACCTCAAAAATTAATAACATAAGTTACCTCTATTAAAAATGAAAAGAAACTACTAATACAGTGAGTTGATGAAGGAAAAAAAGACTTGATAATGCAATGGATGGTGGAAATGTTCATAAAACCTTATCAAACCAAAGAATAAATGATAGAAATGGAGTTGTAGGGAAGTCAACTCTCTAGGTGTTGCAACAGTAATGAATTAATCAACCCTCTATCGTAATAGTCTTTGAATGATGAATAAAAACACTAATATCATTGACATCATTGATTTGCAAAGATTAAGTGACAACCATCAATGTGGTAGGTCAAAAGGGCCTTCCGTGGATGTCTCATCGTTCAACATGTGTTCGCATGGAAGGATCTAGAGGGTTAGTTTTATATATAAACAATATCAACCAAAGTACAACATAATCAATGCAAAGAACCATGTAAACCATTATACCACATTTAAACCACAAGCACAGAAATGTGTATTATTAAAGGTTTAGTAATGTGTCACGTTACCAAGAGATATGTATCAAATGTGTGCATAAGTTATATGTTATATGTTGCATATACGATAATCTCGACCGTGAGATTGTCATAACCAAATCCTCCTAAAGAAAATCTTACACATGTTACCATGTCTTGGGATGTTAGGGTAGGGTCTAAATATGCTGACAATATCTCTTTCAGTCCCAATTTTGTATTTGTACATGTACCACCAAAAATATATTTATAAACAAAAACAACTATTCATATATAATACATATGGGTATTCATGAACTTACACATAAAACTGTTGTTAGTCTTCCATTGGAAAACCTTCTAGTGGGCTTCAGGTCGATGAAATCCCTCCCGTAAGGAGGAAAGTTCCTCTTGGTTATTGTCACAAGATAATCATTGTTTCCCGCGTCCACAGTTGAATCCTCGTAAACAAACAGAGTCGAGAACACCAGTGAGTGTGTTGTTTCATTTGACTGAATGAAGGAAATGCAACAGACAAGGAGAAAGCAATGAAAGAGCAGGAATGACTTGACAGGAAACGACAATGCCATTCTTGTGGGTTTAGTAGAGGCAGGCAAGAAAACCATGAAGAGTGAAGTGGGGAAATGGAATGGATATCAATTGCCAGTCAAATTCAATTTATAGGGCCCAACAAACATTGATAACAATAAACCCCTTTCACAAAATATTATAGTCGCTAAATGAAAATAGAACCCTTATGGCCAGTGGCCATAGGTTCTAAATCAATTCCACACCAAATAAGAAATCGTAAACTTTAAGGTTAAGCCACTTCTGGAGAACATTCATACCAAATAATTCCAAATGGTGTAAGTGCTTGCAAACTCTAACAATGAACAAATTAACACAAGAAAGGGCCTCGAAAATTAATGACATAAGTTACCTCTGTTAAAAATGCAAAGAAACTACGAATACAATGAGTTGTTGAAGGACCAAAAGACTTGGTAATGCAATGGATGGTGGAAATGTTCATAAAATCTTCTCAAACCAAAGAATAAATCATAGAAATAGAGTTGCAGGGAAACTAACTCTCTAGACACTTCAAGAGTAATGAATTAATCAACCCTCTATCGGAATAGTCTTTGAATGATGAATAGAAACCCTAATATCATTAACATCATTGATTTGCAGAGATTAAGTGATAACCGTCGATGTGTAGGTCAAAAGGACCTTCCATGGATGTCTCATTGTTCAACACGTGTTCACATGGAAGGATCTAGAGGGTTAGTTTTACATAGAAACAATATCAACCAAAACACAATATAATCGATGCGAACAACCGTGTAAACCATTATACCACATTTAAACCATGAGTGCGGAAATATGTATTATTAAAGGTTTAGTAATGTATCACGTTACCAAGAGATATATATAAAATGTGTGCATAAGTTATATGTTATATGTTGGATATATGATAATATTTGTTGTGGGAATTAAAATATTATTGTCCAAATAAAATTTGGGGAAGAGACCAACAGTTATATAACCATGGTTTTGATATAAAACAGGGTGAAATACTTATATAATTAGGGTTTAATTTTAATTTTAAGATCATAGTTATGTAACATAACTATGTGAATATAAAGAAACATCTTATTGAGAAGGGAATGTGATACTTTCCTTAGTAGAACCAACCAACCCTTCAAAAAGAGACACCCTGTGTCTTCCAGGGTTTAGTAATCCATAATATTTGAGCTAAAAGATAATAGTACAAAGAAAGAAGAATGTTTTAGTAAATCTATTAAGACGTGACTATGATTTTTGAGAAGGAAGTTGGTTATTGAGTTACATAAGAAAAACTACAAAGAGTATGGATTACAAAATAATAGCATTATAATTTTAAATAAAGTTTTGCTAAAGAAAGGTATGTAGGTTGTGTTAATGTAAAAAACAAATTGGGATTAAAGGAGGTACATTATAGTGTTGTATCCCATAATTGATCAAACTCTTCTAGTTAGTATGGTTGTGACCATGTTAAAAATCATGTTGCCAAGGGGAAATGATGTAGTGTCTCAATGTGGAATATAATGAGATGTTGCAAGGAACATAAGGGTAGTTTTTAGGGATATAACAACATGTAAAATTACAAATCAAACACATATGCAAGATATAAATATAGAGTGGATGACTCACCATCCTAAAACTCAAAAAAGCATATAGATAATGAAAATATTTTCAATGAATCCCTCGGCTCCTTTACATCAAGGAAAAACCATCCAAAATCATCACATGAACTCTCTAGGAAAAACCCCGTATTTTTTATGTTTAGAAACCCCAAAATTTAGCCTTGAATTTTTTCCCCAAATATTTCTTTTAGTTTGTGCAACACTTCAGCGACTTTGGTTTGTTGGGTCAATACTTCAACATCTTTGATTCATTTGGGTAACACTTCACGCATGTGCTTTTCTATCCACAAAAAAACCCAGCCCAAATTCCCTTACCTTTCCAAGTAGGGCACGACCAACACTAGACTTGTGTTGCACTCATCCCCACCTAATATTACATTCAACTCACCCCACTCAATTTTTCTCACCATATACTCATCATAAGACTTTATCTACTTGCACTCCTTACTCATTCCACCAAACTCTAACCAATATATATATGTGATGTGTGTGACCTCCCCAACCAACATGATGGTTGGGAAGCTCATCCCCTCACCGTCCTATGTCATTTCGCTTTCCATTCAAACGTGTAACTTGTCCATTCTCGTTGACATGTCATCCTTGTGATCCATGTTATTCTCATCTCATGTCCTTCAGGAAAACACACTCATTGAATCGTTAAAACCCCTGTCTCGACCAAACATCATTGCATGTCACTAATTTAATCGAATTTTGTTCTAGTCACGCTCCTCACTGCACGTCTCTTCTCACACCCACACAATAGAGGAAACCATAAATCTAGGCATTCCACCCTCACGTGCGCTAGTATGAGGAACCAACTAATGGATTGGGAATTCCCATGCTATGTGACCCATCCATAGCAACTCAGTCATGTTGCCCCTCATCTTGTCCAAATCATCTCACCAAGTTGTCATGATGGCATGTGACTCATTCAATTTCCAAACCATGGGGTCATCTAAGTTTTGTAACAACCCAATGTGCGATGGAAACACATGACATAGTATGTTTTCCATATGGCACCAAGGTAAGGAAACCTCAAAATGTGTGTAGGTAACTGAACCAAGGTGATCATCTCCAACATGCCCAAACACACTTGTGTTAGAATTTTGACAAATGTGTTGTCCTTGATGGAAGCCTACTTTAAATAAACATTTCAACATGATGGTAGCAGAATGAGTATTCAATCCAGTACATGTGTGACATAAAGGTTGGACAAAGGAATATCAGTTCAGAGATAGAGGAATGATAAAGATGAAGTTTGAAGAATTATACCCATATTCTATGAAGCAAAGTAGCATACATACGTAGGTGTGGTGAAGAAAAGTCACGTATACGTAGGTTCTATGAAGCAAAGTCGCGTACATACACAGGTTTGGTGAAGAAAAGTCATGTATAGTTTCTGCACCATGGTATTCTAAATACCAGGGGTCTTTACCATGGTATTGTCCCATACTAATGAGCACGGAAACAGATATTTGATCCCATCTGAGAATACCATCGTCATCACTAAGGATTTGACCTGTGGTGTTGGATAAGGCCTGAGCTATATAAGGAGATTAAGATCAAATTTTTTAGAGTGCAAGTGATGAATATTTCATGAATAGTTAGATCTGAAGCAAGTATGTATGTAATGGGCTATTAATGAATTGTTTGGGTTGAAACTAAGTATGCACCTGAGAATTTGATGATGGATCAGATCCAATAGATTTGAAATGACTATATTAATAATGGATTGATTTGATCTGTAATATTTATGTCTGACGCATTGTTTATTATGTATGTCGAGAGATGGGTTTGCTCTGAAGTTCTAATGTGCAGTGAAGTTATAAGTCAATAGTTTCAAATTTTTACATAGGTTTGACAGCCTGAAAGGTGCATAGATATGTGGGTTTAATGTTGGTAAGTCGTGTGCCGATTCTGCACTTTGGAGAGATCTGTATGTGGGTTTGATTCCTGAAGAGCATATATACACGCAAAAGTGTTTGGTGGAAAGTGCATATATAAGCTAAGGTTTTGTTGAATAAGATGTTTCATCGGTCTAATTAGTCTTGTTGTGTTTCTGTTGTCTGTCATTGAAGTCTTCCTTGGTGGTTTGGGTTTAACAGTGATTATTGCCGTTTAGTCGGTTTATTGAAGAGTGATGGTTTTGCTTGTGTATGTGCTTGATGCTTTGTGATGGTTCTGTTATTATTTCAGAGTTTTTTAGTGGTTCAAGGTGTGACTTAGTGTTTTTTTCTACATTAGGTGATTCAATTTCTTGGTTCAGTGTTTTGATGTTTTACTTAGGTATGGTTTATTGTTGTTACTATACATTGGATTTTTAAATTAATGTCTATATATTTTAGCATTTCATTGATCATGGTTTTTAGTTGGCTCGATTAGTTGATGTAGTGTTTTTGTTCAATATTGGTATTTTGGTTCACTGATCTAAGTTCTTTGGTTGTTTGAATAAGTGATTGATTGGTTTTAGTTGGTTTAGTATTGGTTCTCCCGTTGGTCCAATGCCTCTCAGTATTTTTCCCAACAACTTATGCACCCAATGATCCCATGAGTGTGAGGGTGTTACAAATGGTGACCTAGTTGGTACAAAAACCACCTTCATGAACTACACACTTGGAGATCTTGATTGATTTCTTAGTAGGATAACATGCTTTTGAGAATGAGGATTAAGCACCTTGAAGGGTGGTGTTGAACCCTAAAGGGTAGAAGGAGACTTGGTTGTTTGCATGGAGGCTTATACTTGAGTGGAGGATGCTTGGGTTGAGGAGTGATCATGTAGGTGTAGTGGACCTAGAGGTACAAATGGATTAGTAGGAACATTGGATATTTGGAGGCCTTGAAAGGAGCCTTGGACCCTTCTTAAGGAGCATTCAACATTGGATCATTCTTTGTTAGATATATATGTATTAAATCTTAACATGTGTCACTTGGAGCGAGATAAATTCACATTTTGGCTTATATTCTTATAGTTAAATTGTTTATAATAAACTAGGTCCATTGTGTATTATTGACCTCCCTCACCTCTAATATAAATAGTATTTTAATCACTTACACTTTCTCACTCATGGTGATCCAGGTGGATATTGATGGCCACCCGCTTATTCCACTTGGACCCCCACCACTCTTTATTTTAGTTTTATAGTTTCCTTAATTGTAGCACAGTTTACTATTTTTGGCAGTTTTTCAGGTCCTGAACTTCCAAAGCCGTTTTGAGGCCCTAAACGACGTTTTTTTGGAAAATCACTAGAAGAAAATATAATTTTTCAATTTTATATTTGTTGTGAGAAGTTGTAGTCCTCGGATAGATCTTTCTAATGAGGTATCATGTGCATCAAATGCAGATCGTATGCCAAAGTTACGACCCCGGGAAGTTGATGTACCAATTTACCCCAACAGAGCCCATAGTTTGGTGTTTCATCTCCTAAGGTTAGGTTTTTGGATGTTTGGGGTTTTCCAATGTTTCTCAATAGTAAATATGCCCTCAAGCCTCATTGTAACACAGTTCAAAGGCATGTATCCGCCACATCTCTTCTCAAAGACAAGCTATCATCACCTAAGCTAGTCTTATTTCCATTTTGTTTGTAAGCATATTTCAATATCTAATGTTAATGAAATGATGTGTTGTTTCTGTTGCATCTCTATATTTATGGTTATATCTGTAATTTTGTGTTCCTATTTAAATTTGGATCACATGGACTGACATGCTTCAGTTATAGATGTGAGACTAGGGAAAACTTGTCTTCATGTACCCTTCTTCATATGTATTTTCTCTATTTGTCTTGTGCACTTGTAGTTAAATTGTTTATAATAAACTAGGTCCATTGTGTATTATTGACCTCCCTCACCTCTAATATAAATAGTATTTTAATCACTTACACTTTCTCACTCATGGTGATCCAGGTGGATATTGATGGCCACCCGCTTATTCCACTTGGACCCCCACCACTCTTTATTTTAGTTTTATAGTTTCCTTAATTGTAGCACAGTTTACTATTTTTGGCAGTTTTTCAGGTCCTGAACTTCCAAAGCCGTTTTGAGGCCCTAAACGACGTTTTTTTGGAAAATCACTAGAAGAAAATATAATTTTTCAATTTTATATTTGTTGTGAGAAGTTGTAGTCCTCGGATAGATCTTTCTAATGAGGTATCATGTGCATCAAATGCAGATCGTATGCCAAAGTTACGACCCCGGGAAGTTGATGTACCAATTTACCCCAACAGAGCCCATAGTTTGGTGTTTCATCTCCTAAGGTTAGGTTTTTGGATGTTTGGGGTTTTCCAATGTTTCTCAATAGTAAATATGCCCTCAAGCCTCATTGTAACACAGTTCAAAGGCATGTATCCGCCACATCTCTTCTCAAAGACAAGCTATCATCACCTAAGCTAGTCTTATTTCCATTTTGTTTGTAAGCATATTTCAATATCTAATGTTAATGAAATGATGTGTTGTTTCTGTTGCATCTCTATATTTATGGTTATATCTGTAATTTTGTGTTCCTATTTAAATTTGGATCACATGGACTGACATGCTTCAGTTATAGATGTGAGACTAGGGAAAACTTGTCTTCATGTACCCTTCTTCATATGTATTTTCTCTATTTGTCTTGTGCACTATGGTCTTAGGAAAAAATTCAAGGGAATACTATGGTTAAGGTTTAACCATGAGGAGATGAGGAACACTAGAGTTTGGGATGAAACCTAAGGTATCAAAGGAAACATTGTATCTTGTAGTTCTAATGAGAAAATTAGACTAGGGTCTTGTGGCATTTGGAAACCTTAGTGTTAAATATTGTTTATGGAAAAAAAAAGGAACATCCATCTACACTTGTGGAATCAAAATGTACGTGCCAAGGAAAACTTGTCAATGTTGATATTAACTTGTTGAGGATCATTTATGGAATAACCAATTTTGGTTAAGAGTGATCCCTGGCTAGAAGGAGTTGATGACTACGGTTTAATTATGGTTTCACTAGCTAGGGTTTGGAGAGATTGAATTGTATTAGCTTTTGATAAGTTTTTGGTATGTACATCTACTTCATCTCTTTTATAACCATTGGTTGTTTTATAATGAGCACACACATAACTTAGAGTTAGCTTGTTCATGAATTTCCATGTCTTTACTTGATAACTATGTGGCACACTTATTTGGAGGGATGGAGACCTATTTGGCATGAAAACCTTCTTCATGGGCTACACACAAGGAGAGAATATTTTCTTGCTTAGGAACATGACATGATTTGGAGGATGAACATTAGGCATCTTGGAGTGTGTTTTGCGCTCTAAATGGTATAGGGACACTTGATTGCTTTCATGGAGGCTTGTGTTTGATTTTAGGATGTTTGCTTTGAGGAGTGATCACAGACGTGTGGTGGACCCAGAAGTACACATGACTTAAGAGGTAGTGTTGGATCTTTGGAGGGCTTTGAAGGAGAATTGGGCCCTTATTGAGGATTGTTCAACCTTGGAAGCTTATCTGTTGGATGTCTATGTCTTAGAGATTGGCATGTGTCACTTGGTGTTAGAACACTCCACATGTAGGCTTATCTTCTTGTAGTTAAGTTACTTAGGTCCATTGTGTATTCTAGACCTCCCTCACCTCTTTATTTATAGATTATTTCCATCACAAGCACCTGGTCACTCATAGACTGACATGCTTGAGTGAGAGATGTGAGACTAGGGTGAACTTGTCTTCATGTAATCTTCTTCATATGCATCTCTTTTTCTTAAGCACAACAATCTTAGGATGAATTTCAAGGGAAGACTGTGGTTAAGGTGTCACCTTGAGAAGACGAGGAAAAATAAGGTTTGGGATAAACCTTAAGAGCAAAGGAAACAATCTATATTTTCACTCTAATGAGAAAAGAAGACTAGGATCTTGTAGCATTTACAAACGCTAATGCTAAATTGTATGATCACGGAGGATAGAAAAGGAAACATCTATGTAACGTTGTGGGATGCAAGTGTACATGCCAAGGAAAAATCGCCAATGTGATGATATTTTACTAAGGATCATTGATGGAATAACCAAATTTGATCAGGAATGACCCCTAGCTGGGAGGAATTAATGGGTAAGATATTCTTATGATTTCTCTAGCTAAGGTTGGAGAGCTTGACTTGGACTAACTTGCGATAAGTTTGAACATATATGTACTTCATCTCTTTTATGTGTGTGTGAAGTGTTCTAACTATCCAAATTTGGTGTACATGTAGATTTTATAAGACATTTCAATTCTAATAAATGCTTGGAAAAAGATGTCGTAAGGATTGTAACTTGTTGGTTTGAAGTAAATTTGATTGGTATTTGTTTTCCTAGGCTATCGTGTGATTTAGACTAAATGATTTGTTTTCCTAGGCTACTGTGTGATTTAGACTAAATGAAGTGAAACATTTGCTGCAATAATTTAATATTTCATTTCATAGTAAGACTAAAAGATCAAAAAAACAGCTCCAAGAAACCTTAAGGCTTGGGTGGATTCTTTTAAATTTATATTAGAAGTTACTTTTGAGAAAAATTAATGGTTGTGTCAAACATATCTATTGTAGGTAAACAAGTCTAAAAAAGTATTACTAAAATGCTTTTATGAAAAACTAAAATAATGATTTTGATCTAATTTATTTCATAACCAAAATACCCTTCCATTTTTTTAAGAAAAAAGAAGAGATTCCACGTGGTAAAATACAAAATTCCTAGACAATAAGCATGCAACGCAACACCTACAATAATCTCAAAACCCAAGCTTGGGAAAAATATGGAAAATACATTGAAGCATTTTTTTTCCAATTGTGTTCGTGCACACTTATTCTACACCATCAAGGTTACATACAAATCCCAATCCTACCTCAATTTCTAAAATCTCTCATTTTTGGACTACGGGTGATTTTGTTAAGTGTACTCCCACAACGTCTCCCTCTAAAATAGTTGTTCTATTCTAAATGATGTTGTTTCATAAGCTTATGAGGATTTATTATTTTTTGCAAATAGATATCAAAGTTTAATTAATAATCAATCATTTTCGGTAGTTGTTGATATTTAAATGTACACAACATCAATGCCTAAAACATTTTCCAAAGCATAATTGCTGGAAACATGCCAACAGTCTTGGTAAAGCCCATTGTTGGTTATATGATGGTTGTAAACAAGGGTGAATAGTTCTTGGCAAAACTTAGTGGTGATTATATGAGGGTTGTCCACAAGGGTGAAGAGGTTAGAGAAGGGAGCCTAATCATATATGAGATGTATGTGTATAAATCTGATATCTTTCTGTTGGAAATACTAAGAGGGAGGGGTGAATCAGTATTTCTTTTTCCGACTATTGTTTTACCAGTTAAACAATTTATATTCAAAACACAAGAAGAACAACAATAATAAATGCTTTTATTAATATAATCTTTGCAATAAAATAGATACAATATATAAGTGGTTGCAATCAGTTGCCAAGCTCCAACTCGGACTTTGGTGAGGCTCCAACCTCCAGAGCACCAACTCTATTTCGCCAAGACACAAATCTTGGACTTAGGAGCACCAACTCCCAAGGACTTTGGTCCTTCCATTTCCTGAGACGCCAGTCCCACAGACTCCAATCCCTCTTACTTCTAAGGCATCAACCCCAAGGACTCCTATCCTTCTCACTTCTGAGGCACCAGCCCCAAGGACTCCAATCCTTCTCACTTCTAAGGTACCCGCCCCAAGGACTCCAATCCTTCTCACTTCTGAGTCATCAACCCCAAGGATTCCAACCCAATCTTTTCAATGCATGTTTGATAGTAGTCTTCTGCTCTCAGAACTCTTCTCTGTTGAGTTTTTTTTATTTACAGCTTCACTGTAGTCTCCAAGCTACCGTATCAATGACAACCAATATTCTTATGAATGAGCCTTTACAACTCTTCACATTGCCCACACATAGTCTCCAATAACCTTCATGCTCTTCGATAATGTCTTCACACAGCTCTAGTCAGTCTACTATTAGCTACACCAAGCTCTGCATAAAGAAAAACTTCATGTTTAAGCTTTTGTTTTCTGCTAGCTACTTCTCCCCTTTGACTTTCTGCTATCCTGTTGGTCCTTCGGCCTTATTTTTGTTCTGTTGGATCCTCTTTTTGTTCTGTTGGACCCTCACATGGCCTCTGTCTCCTCCAGCTTATTTCCACAGCATTCAATAGCAACAACAACCTATGCTCTCTATTGTTCCTCTCTTATATGTTCCCCATCCTTCTGTCTCTTGGTTTCCCCTCTTCGTTGGCCCTTTTGCTTCCTCAATGCTCGCTTGCTTCTTCATCTTCCCAGCTTTCAGTTTCCTCTACCTATTTGTGCTCACAAGACACGTTAAGTCATGAGAGAGTGCCTAATAATACATGGAGAACACATCTTCCCGGTTAAAACTATAACAGTGCTCCTATCGATAATGATAGCAGGCATAAACAGAGCTTTACGGTGTAACGTACATGCCACGTCCTATCGCAATCGCAACCGGCATAGTTCAGACTCCTGAACTATCGGGACCGTTCCTTAATGTATTTTTGCCTCACAAGCCCAACCCAATACATTTTTGAGTTACACAGGAAATATATGAAAAACGGGTGAAAAACGCAAAAGGTGGACTTCAAATTTATTTTACCCGCATCTACTCCTGTATCGAGTCCACTGCTTAAATCGAAATCGGCGATTCGCGACTTCCGGAGGTCCTTCATATGTTGGGCCCATGACAACACCAATGGTCGACAGCCGACCCACTTGCGTATGCGATATTGCATTGAACCATGTTGCAATTAGACCATTAGGTTTGTGACTTACATCACAATCGGCACTCGGGAGAGTGAAATTCCTTTGTGTATTATTGCGATGGGCAGATGCGATATAGCATTCAACCATAACACAATGCCGCAGCGGGTCCGCACATATCATAGTTATATGATATCCATATAAACATCACAGTCAAGAGTTTGGGGTTGAGAGCCCTTTATACATCGTGATTACCATGGATACGATATAACAATAGGGTGCAATATAATAGGACCATCGGGTCCACATACATTATCTCAATCGGAGGTTTCAGGGGTGACACTTAGATAGAACCCACCGAGATAATATACTGCTCCACCTTCGATAGTTTATTTGGAATATATATATATATATATGCTTTGGCCTCGGTTTGCGCCCTTCAATAATGTTAAATGCATATAAGCATGGTTGTTGCTTCCGATGGTGTATTTGCATATATAACCAAGTCTTCCACCTCCATTTGCGTTAAATGCAAATTTATATGGTTTTTGGCCACCGATAATGTTAAAGCACATATATATGGGTTTTTGGCCGCCGATAACTCCCGATAGTTCATTTTTTGAAATTCTTGCTCCGATAACTCCCGATAGTTGTTAAATGCATCCATTTCTCCTCTAATGGCTCCCAATAGTGTAGTTTGTTTCCTCTGTAGCTCTGATAGCTCTATTTGCTGCCTCTTGGCTCCTTCGATGGCTCTGTTTGCTCCTCTTGGCTCCTTTGATGGCTCTGTGTGCTCCTCTTCGTTGGCGCATATATATATATGACATATACATATATGGCTCCTCTTGCTCTGATATGCCTCCTTACTCTGATATGTTTGTTTCCTCATATATATATATATATATATATATATATATATATATATATATATATTATATATATATATATATGGCTTCTCTTGCATCTCCTCTTAGTCCAATGTGCCTCCTCTGGCTTGGAAGTGTCTTTCAAAGACATCCTTGCATATATGAATGCCTCTCTTGCTCTGATATCCTGTAATTTGCTTTGATAAGCCTCCTCTAGTAACTCCTCTTTCTTATGGCTTGGCTATCCTGATGGCCTTGCTCCTGTCTCTTCATGTATCTGTTTTGCTTCCTCTTGGCTCCATATCATCATCTAGTATCTAGAATATTGCCATATTGACATCAATCGCAACCTAGGTCAACAATATCCCCCTTTGTTATTGATGGCAGCATTCTTCTTCTCTCCCCCTTTGACATCAATGGCAAACGAGTGCTCTGGGACTCCCCCTATCAAATTGATTTTGTTCTTCATGAATGATAGATCTTCATGGGTCTGTGACTCCCCTCGTCATAGTGATCTTCTTATTTTTACTCAAGATAAAAGGATTGATCTTTTATCATCAATTTGCACATTATTCTCTCTTCATGTCTCAGAACTACCTTATCATGGCTTCTCCAATACTTAAAGGTGCTCTACTTCAATGCTTACAATCAGATTTCAAATAGCTATACACCAAGTGTCTGAGTCCAGGCTTTTATTCTTCAATCCATATTTCTATCTCCACAGGTAACATTGAGAGGCCTTCATAGTCCGAATCAAGAGAAAGTGCCCCTGAGATTGTCTTCCTTGCTATCTTTCTTCAAATCTGAGTTCCTTTGTGTCTATGTGCTTCTCCTTAAGTTACTGCCATCTAGTATTCAATCATCATTGCATTTGGAAAAAAATGTGAGGGGTTGTGCCTTACTATTGCTATATTTCTTAAGTGATCTTTATCAGCTTAAGTTATGCTTGGCTGCACAACATTCTCCTTTCTATGAGCCATCTTTTCCTTGTGTTCTTGTACAAGTCTCTACATGCTATTTCTCCTATCAGATTTAGATATACAATCTGTGACTATATTTTAAAATCATTCTTCTAATTTGCATCTATTTTCAATGCTTCAGTTTGTTATATGTTGCCAGCTTCTCTTACTTCAAACTCCATTCCAGATGTATCTGTTTGTTTGAAGACTGCCTCTATTAGTGTCCAAAATTTATATGTTCTCACATTGAATCCCTGAGTTAGGACATAAACTTCTATGATAACAGCACCATCGTTGTTTACCCTATTTTCTCTAGCATTAGATGACTTTCTCTGTTGCTTCAAATACTACTTAGTGATTAAGTGGAAAGCATCTTTAACAATAGTCCAAAGAATGGTTACAGGATCATATGCTTTAATGGAGTACCCCTGAGAAATGATCTTTATCAAAGAATGACTGTTAATATAGTTCAGCAAGGATTTCATAAGGACCCTTTCACTAATAGCTTCAGCAATAATGATCAAGAATCACAGGCTCCCCCTAACTGTATGCATCATCTCCTTTTGGTAGAGACTTCTCATAAAATGATTAGATTGTCAAAATTCAGGCCAATGACATATGTTGTTGGTTGGAGAGCTCAAGGGACTTTTGGATTGTATTTCCTTCCTTCTCCATACTTGTGTAACTTTCTTCTTTTTCATCGTTCTAGCTTGTGTAAGAGCCCAAGTTAAGTTACAGTCTCGTGCCATATGACCAATGTTATGACACTTGAAGCATTCTACATTGTTCATGAATAAGAATTCATGTTTTCCTCCTGCAAAATTGTTTCATGGAGATTGTTGGGGACTATAATATCTATCTTTATGATATTCTTTACAGTCTTTTGCCATGTGACCAAAGTTTGTACAAGAATAACAATAATCAAAAAATTAACTTTGGTACCTAGGACATGGAGATTTTGATGTACTTCTGAAGCCTTTCTGCCTTGATATCCTTTGATGATAACCATTGCCTCTCGCATCTTTGACATCATCTACATTTCTTCTTGGAGTTGTACTTCTTCTTGGAGTAGTATTTCTTCTATTTTAGCCTTGATTTTTCTCCTTGCCTTTGCTGGAGCTGGGAGCATCACTATTTCTTTTTGTCTTCTTCACATCTCTTTTGTTTGAATCATTTTCATTCTTGTTTGAGGATTCACCTGCATACCCGAGACCTAATTTATCAGATGGACATCTGTGATAGCTGAGCATGTCATCCAAGGCCTGAGAGCTCTTCAAGATTTTGTTCATCCCTTCAACCTTTGTTTTGAGGAAGAAAATCTCTTCTTCTAATCTTTCACATCCATTATTCTACTTAGCAATTTGTTTCTCAGCGTATTCCTTGATACGAGTAGCTTCATCTACTTCTAGTTTAAGGGAGATGATATCTAACTTTATTTTGAATATTTCTTCATTATTTGCTTGACTAGCCTCCATTTCTTCCTTGATCCTTGTAGCTTTACATGTTTCAGCCTTGAGAAGCTTGATGTTAGATTTTAATTTGAAGATTTCTTCATCCTTTGCTTTCAGCTGACACATCATGGTGTTTCTTTCCTTTTTCAAATTATTAATCTCATCTATGGCAACCATAAGTTGAGAGAGGAGATATTCTACAAAGTCTTTTTCATTCTCTTCAACTTCTAGGTTTGTTTTAGCCTTGCTGGCATCATTCTCATGTTCAACTTCTATGATGGTTTCTAGATTTCCATCATCTTCTTGACTGATGGTCATGGTTAATGCTCCTTTTGAGTGAAGATCATGAAGTTTGTACCATATGCCCTTTGCTGATGAATCTTTTCCTAGTTTGTTCTTTACAGAATCAGGTAGCCCATTCAAGATTGCCTTTACTGCTTTTGCATTGTACTCCTTGTATTCTTTGTCCATCCTGCTATCATCAATCACTAATTTCCAGAATTCAATGCCTTGAGTCTGTAAGAAATTCCTCATTCTTGCTTCCCATATATTAAAGTTCCCATTGAGCCCTGGAGCCTCCTCAAATTGATTGTCTTCTATTTTAGTATTAAAGGGAGACACATCCTTAGGAGGATTTGAGACTTTCTTCCTTGACTTCGCCATTTGTGTTCTAAAGGTCAACCTTCAAGATGTTAAGCCTTGAATGAAGGTACTGGCTCTGATACCAATTGTTGGAAATATTGAGAGGGGGGTGAATCAGTATTTCTTTTCCGACTATTGTTTTACCCATTAAACAATTTATATTCAGAATACAAGAAGAACAACACTAATAAATTCTTTTATTAATATAATCTTTGCAGTAAAATAGATACAATTTATAAGTGGTTGCAATCAGTTTCCAAGCTCCAACTCAAATTTTTGTGAGGCTCCAACCTCCAGAGCACCAACTCTATTTCGCCAAGACACCAATCTTGGACTTAGGAGCACCAACTCCCAAGGACTTTAGTCCTTCCATTTCCTGAGACACTAGTCCCACAGACTCTAGTCCCTATTACTTCTAAGGCATAAACCCAAGAACTCCTATCCTTCTCACTTCTGAGGCACTATCCCCAAGGACTCCAATCCTTCTCACTTCTAAGGCACCATCCCTAAGGACTCCAATCCTTCTCACTTTTGAGGCACCAACCCCAAGGGTTCCAACCCAATCTTGTCAAGGCATGTTTGACAGTAATCTTCTACTCTCAGAACTCTTCTCTGCAAAGTTTTTTCTGTTTACAGCTTCACTGTAGTCTCCAAGCTACAGTATAAATGACAACCAGTCTTCTTATGAATGAGTCTTTACAACTTTGCAAACTGCCCACACATAGTCTCCAATAGCCTTCATGCTCTCTAATAATGTCTTCACACAGCTCTAGTCAGTCTACTGTTAGCTGCACTAAGCTCTACATAAAGAACAACTTCCTATTCAAGCTTATGTTCTCTGCTAACTACTTCTTCCCTTTGACTATCTATTGTCCTGTTGGCCCTTCGGCCCTCTTTCTGTTCTATTGGATCCTCTTTCTGTTCTGTTGAACCCTCACACGGCCTCTATCTCCTCCAGCTTATTTCCACAGTGTTCAACAGCAACAACAACCTTTTTTCTTTGTTTTTCCTATCTTATATATTCCCCATTCTTTTGTCTCTTAGTTTCCCCTCTTCGCTGGCCCTTTTCCTTCCTCAACACTCGCTTGCTTCTTCAGCTTCCTAGCTTTCAGTTTCCTCTATCTATTCATGCTCACAGGACACATTAAGTCATGAGAGAGTGCCAAATAATCCACAGAGAACACATCTTCCTGGTTAAAACTGTAACAACGCTCCTTTCAACAATGATAGCAGGCATACACAGAGCTTTACAGTGTAACGAACATGCCATGTCCTATCGCAATCGCAACTGGTGTAGTTTAGCCTCCTGAACTATCGAGACCGTTCCTTAATTTATTTTTTCCTCGCAAGCCCAACGCAATACATTTTTGAGTTACACAGGAAATATATGAAAAACAAGCGAAAAACACTAAAGGCGGACTTCAAATTTATTTTACCCGCATCTATTCCTGTATCGGGTCCGCTACTTAAATGGCAATCGGCGATTCGTGACTTCTGGAGGTCCTTTATATGTCATGCCCATGACACCGCTGATGGTCGACGGCCGATCCACTTACGGATGCGATATTGCATTGAACCATGTTGCAATTAGACCATAGGGTCCATGACTTACATTGCAATCGGCGCTCGGGAGAGTGAAATTCCTTTGTGTATTGTTGCAATGGGCGTATGCGATATAGCATTCAACCATAACATAATGTCACAGTGGGTCTGCACATATCATAGTTATATGATATCCATATAAACATCGCAGTCGGGAGTTTGGGGTTGACAATCCTTTATACATCGCGATTACCGCGGATGTGATATAACAATAAGGTGCAATATAATAGGACCATCGAGTCCGCATACATTAACGCAATCAAAGGTTTCACGGGTGACACTTAGATAGATCCTGCCGATATAATATATTGCTCCGCCTTTGATAGTGTATTTGGAAAATATATATATGCTTTGGCCTCCATTTGCACCTCCGATAGTGTTAAATGCATATAAGCATGGTTTTTGTTGTCGATGGTGTATTTGCATATATAACTAAGTCTTCCACCTCCGCTTGCATTAAATGCATATTTATATGGTTTTTGGCTGCCAATAATGTTAAAGCACACATATATGGTTTTTTGGCCACCAATAGCTCCCGATAGTGCATTTTTTGACATTCTTGCTCTGATAGCTCCTGATAGTTGTTAAATGCATCCATTGCTCCTCTGATGGCTCCTTATAGTGCAGTCTGTTTCCTCTGTAGCTCTGATAGCTCTGTTTGCTGCCTTTTGGCTCCTTTGATGGCTCTGTTTGATCCTTTTGGCTCCTCCAATGGCTCTGTGTGCTCCTCTTCTTTGGCGCATATATATATGACATATACATATATGGCTCCTCTTGCTCTAATATGCCTCCTTGCTCTAATATTTATGTTTCCACATTTATATATATATATATATATATATATATATATATATATATATATGGCTCCTCCTGTAGCTCCTCTTAGTCTAGTGTGGCTCCTCTAGCTTGGTAGTGTCTTTCAAAGACCTCCTTGCATATATGAATGCCTCTCTTACTCTAGTATCATGTAATATGCTTTGATAAGCCTCCTCTGGTAAATCCTCTTGCTTATGGCTTGGCTATCCTGATGGACTTGCTCCTGTCTCTTCATGGATCTATTTTGCTTCCTCTTGGCTCCATATCATCATCTAGTATCTAGAATATTTCCATATTGACATCAATGACAACCTAGGTCAACACTTTCTTTCTAATTAAATTATATTATAAAGCAATTTTTATGGTATTAAGGAAAGAAAACATATTAAGGTATGTATCAAAGTATAATGGTTACTAATATATTAGATATGGCTATTAATAAAGTTATTTGGATTTTAGATTATTTTAAGTTTTATTTTATTTTAGTGACTTATTATATTAGATGTGGCTATTAATAAAGTTATTTGGATTTTAGATTATTTTAAGTTGTATTTCATTTTAGTGTGTTATTTTGTATATCTTATATTCATAAAGTTGATTAACTCTATTGGCTCCTAACTCTTTATAAGAAATCTTTGCTTTTTCATTTTGAATGTAATCTAAGTTTTCTTTGTATTTGTGATATTGTTATATGGTATCAAAACTTAACATTTTAGAAGTTTATTGACAATTTTGGACCCGCCAACATGTCATGGGATCTCCCCAGTAAGAAGTCTCAACCAAATCTCAAATTGTTTGGTGTAAGAGTCCCAGGAGTGGGTCATACGGTATCGCCCAGAAATCTAAAAACCATTATCTTGACCATGTACGGAGGGGAAACATGGAAAGAGATCCGTGATATCAAAAAGACGAGGGTTAAAATACAGAGAAGAGAGTCAGATCTACACTTCACACAACCATAACCATATTTATTGCTACTGTCTCTCTTCTTTGTAAATCATTCCTAATGATGAGTCTTCATCCAGACTCAAAACATTGACAAAATAAAGATGAAAACTGTGGAATATCTGAATTCAAATTCTAAAAGCCACACCACATAAATCTACAAACCATTATCTTGACCCTGTATGGAGGGGAAACATGGACAGAGATCTGTGATCTCGAAAAGACAAGGGTTAAAATATAGAGAAAGAGTCACATCTACACTTCACACAACCATAACCATATTTATTGTTATTGTCTCTCTTCTTTGTAAATCAATCCTGATGATGAGTCTTGGTCTAGACTCGAAACATCGACAAATTAAAGATGAAAATTGTGGAATATCCAAATTCATCTTCTAAAAAACCACACCACAGAAATCTAAAAACTATTATCTTGACCCTGTACAAAGGGGAAATATGGAAAGAGATCAGTGATCTTGAAAAGATAAGGGTTAAAATATAGAGAAAAGAGTCAGATCTACACTTCACACAACCATAACCATATTTATTACTATTGTCTCTCTTCTTTGTAAATTAGTGCTGATGATGACTCTTGGTCTAAACTTGAAACGTCGACAAATTAAAGATGAAAACTGTGGAATATCCGAATTTAGCTTCTAAAAAACCACACCACAGAAATCTACAAACCATTATCTTGACCCTGTATGGAGGGGAAAAATGGAAAGAGATTCGTGATCTTGAAAAGACAAGGGTTAAAATACAAATAAAAGAGTCAAATCTACACTTCACACAACCATAACCATATTTATTGCTACTACCTCTCTTCTTTGTAAATAAGTCTTGATGATGAGTCTTGGTATCGACTCGAAACGTCGACAAATTAAAGATGAAAATTGTGTAATATCCGAATTTAGCTTCTAAAAAACCACACCACAGAAATCTACAAACCATTATCTTGACCCTGTACGGAGGGGAAACATGGAAAGAGATCTGTGATCTCAAAAAGACAAGGGTTAAAATACAGAGAAAAGAGTCAGATCTACACTTCACACAACCATAACCATATTTATTGCTATTGTATCTCTTATTTGTAAATCAGTCTTGATGATGAGTCTTGGTCTAGACTCGAAACATCGACAAATTAAAGATGAAAACTATGGAGTATCCAAATTCAGCTTCTAAAAAACCACACCACAGAAATCTACAAACCATTATCTTGACCCTGGACAGAGGGGAAACATGGAAAGAGATCCGTGATCTAAAAAAGACAAGGGTTAAAATACAGAGAAAAGAGTCACATCTACACTTCACACAACCATAACCATATTTATTGCTACTGTCTCTCTTCTTTGTAAATCAATCCTAATGATGTGTCTTGGTCTAGACTCGAAACATCGACAAATTAAAGATGAAAATTGTGGTATATCCGAATTCATCTTCTAAAAAACCACACCACAGAAATCTACAAACCATTATCTTGACCTTGTATGGAGGGGAAACATGGAAAGAGATATGTGATCTCGAAAAGACAAGGGTTAAAATACAGAGAAAAGAGTCACATCTACACTTCACACAACCATAACCATATTTATTACTATTGTCTCTTTTCTTTGTAAATCAGCCTGATGATGAGTCTTGGTCTAGACTCGAAACGTCAACAAATTAAAGATGAAAACTGTGGAATATCCAAACTCGGCTTCTAAAAAACCACATCACAGAAATCTACAAACCATTATCTTGACCCTGTACGGAGGGGAAACATGGAAAGAGATCCGTGATCTCAAAAAGGCAAGGGTTAAAATACAGAGAAAAGAGTCAGGTCTACACTTCACACAACCATAACCATATTTATTGCTACAGTCTCTCTTCTTTATAAATCAATCCTAATGATGAGTCTTGGTCTAGACTCGAAACGTCGACAGATTAAAGATGAAAACTGTGGAAGATCCAAATTCAGCTTCTAAAAAACCACACCACAGAAATCTACAAACCATTATCTTGACCCTGTATGGAGGGGAAACATGCAAAGAGATCCGTGATCTCGAAAAGGCAAGGGTTAAAATACAGAGAAAAGAGTCACATCTACACTTCACACAACCATAACCATATTTATTGCTACTGTCTTTCTTCTTTTTAAATCAGTCATGATGATGAGTCTTGGTCTAGACTCGAAACATCAACAAATTAAAGATGAAAATTGTGGAATATCCGAATTCAAATTCTAAAAAACCACACCACAGAAATCTACAAACCATTATCTTGACCTTGTACGGAGGGGAAACATGGAAAGATATCCGTGATCTCGAAAAGACAAGGGTTAAAATACAGATAAACGAGTTAGATCTACACTTCACACAACCATAACCATATTTATTGCTACTGTCTCTCTTCTTTGTAAATCAGTCATGATGATGAGTCTTGGTCTAGACTCAAAACATCAACAAATTAAAGATGAAAACTATGGAATATCTGAATTCAGCTTCTTAAAAACCACACCACAAAAATCTACAAGCAATTATCTTGACCCTGTATGGAGGGGAAACATGGAAAGAGATCTATGATCTCGAAAAGACAAGGGTTAAAATACATAGAAAAGAGTCACATATACACTTCACACAACCATAACCATATTTATTGCTACTATCTCTCTTCTTTGTAAATCAGGCATGATGATGAGTCTTTGTCTAGACTCAAAACGTCGAAAAATTAAAGATGAAAACTGTGGAATATCCGAATTCAGCTTCTAAAAGCCCACACCACAAAAATATACAAACCATTATCTTGACCCTGTACAGAGGGGAAACATGGAAAGAGATCTGGGATCTCAAAAAGAGAAGGGTTAAAATACAGAGAAAAGAGTCAAATGTACACTTCACACAACCATAACCATATTTATTGATATTGTCTCTCTTCTTTGTAAATCATTCCTAATGATGAGTCTTGGTCTAGACTCGAAACGTTGACAAATTAAAGATGAAAACTGTAGAATATCCGAATTCAGCTTCTAAAATATGTCCATGTTGGTAGCAAGGGTGTGACATATGCAACAATCAAAGGAAAGTGCATGAACGGTTCTAACACACAGAGGGTGAGGTGGGTGCACCCCTTGGAAACCTATGAAATCACAGAGTTAAGAAGGGAACATTCGAGCAAATATGCATCACAAAATGGAAGGTAAGTAAGCTAGCAATCCATCTAAGACATCACTATGACTCAGACAACTGTGGGAAGAACAACTCTTCGACATCCTCACGGTGGTCAAAAGTAGTGAACTGATGCCAAGCTCGGTAGTCCGCAATGGTGTCAGCGTACTCTATGGTGACATATTTCTGGAAACGAACTCTTGACTCTGTAGCATCAAGGTAAATTACTCGGGCTCCTCTATCCAAATCGTCTAATAACATGTGCATCATTTTCTTAAGTGCGCTCGAACTAGCAACATACTGATGCATGGTGTCTACATTGATCACCAAGTCTGCGTTGGTGGCTATGTGCATCAACTCGTCAAAGTATGAGTCAAGCTCCAGTCGGACTTATGCCTTTGGCTTTGCCTCAATGAGTGTCCCAATAGATGGGATCGCATGTTTGCGCACAACAACATCCATACTCCTGAATACATGTGCGAGGGAAGCCTGCAAGCTAGTGATGAGCTACGAGAGATCTTCATAGTTCTGGATTTGACTCTGAATGTGTGCCTTCAGCTCGACTGCTCTGGGATTCATCATCTTGGGAAAGTGTAACGGGGCTCCCTCGTATCTCATTGTCCATGTTTGCATGTAATCAACAACAGTATGTACATTTGAAAACATACATGCTCTTCTAGCACATCGTTATTGCCAACTGTTGAGATGGAAAACTGCCTTATGCACAATACCAAACTTGTAATACAACACCCGCATGACTCTCTCAAGGGACCATACTTCATCTAGTATCACCTTCTTCAACTCTGCACGGGGGGATGTTGTCACCAGTTCTCCTCCTTTCTTGGTCGTTTGTAACTCCTTAGCCATTCACTCATTCTCAGCTATCAAGAAGCGAACACTCGAGCTAGTGGCTTCAGCATATGCTCTGGTAGCATCAGCCAATGCTGTTGGATGCTTGCACATGTCAGACATGATCACTTGTTCCTCAAACTGCGTAGGAGATGTGTTTTCATCCGGAGTAGACACTCTGTGAGATTGCATAACTCTATGTTGTGACTCGCCGAATGATATGTTGTGCATCTCTCCTTCCAGATTGCCTCCAAGGATCTCAATATCACCTTGGTCACTTGGGACTTTCTCTACTTCCGAATCCAGTGAAGCTAGTGGGTCGATCTCTTGGTGGTAAGGCATGAGGTTGATGTCTTTCTCTAACTCTTGCTACTCCATATCCGTATCCATCTGCTCAAGTGTGTTCAATCTCTTGAGTGAAGTCTTGCTCCTACAACTGCTCACCCTGTCTGCTTGGTGCCAACTGTTCGGATGAGTCTACTACCAATATGGGTGCAGTTTCATCTATCTTTATATGTTGCACCCCTGTTGTACCTGTTCCTACTACAATTCCTTCTCCTATCTATGCATCTTGTGTTCCTTTCGGAGTTTCTCCTTCAACTCATGCAACTCCTTCATTGTCTCCTTCATCCTCTGTTTTTCTCTCTACCTTTGCACAGTCCTCCTGTCACATTGTTGCCTCTTTGCCTCTATTACCAAAGTTTCTTTTTACACAAGTGGGTCTACTCTGAACTTGCAGCTTTGTTCAGCCTCCGTGTTGTGGACAATCTTCCTCTTTCCTTTGTCGCGCACCATTATGTTTACCTCTGCTGCTGCTGCTTCTCTCCTGGATGTTGCTTCATACTGCTTCACTAACCATTCCACAGCAATGTCGACTGGCTCATTGGGCCTGGAGAAGCTGTAACAATATCTTCATGGGTCTTCCTCTGCCTAATGACATGCCCCATGAATCCACTGAAACTGTACTCTCGCGCAATGATCTTTCACAATACATTGTGGGTCGTACAGATTGAAGCTCCGAATGTCGAAATGATATTTATTGATCTCCTCTGTTTCAACATCCACATGCTTGAGGTTTCGTATCTCGTACAACCCGATCTGCAACGGAATAGTGGACCAAGGTGTCTTCTTCTTCCGATGCATCCTAGCTAACAGTCCTACCGACATGTGGTATGATACTTCTTCCATGACGAGCTTTCCAATGGAAAACTTAGGCAAAACATGTGGAGGCTTCTCTAGGATGTACATCCGTATGAAGGTGTCACATGGTAAGGCATATCAATCCGCTATATTGATTAGTGCCTCCATCATCGCCTTCAACATGCAAGGTGGATCCTGCTCAAATATCATCTTGTACACTGGGGTGACAAAATGATCTGACAGTTGTGTGATAACTCATCTGAAGCTTCATTCGAAAAACAATTTACAATAAGTATTGACATAGGTTTTCGCCGATGTCCATGCCCACTTCATGCCCAAGAAATCCTGATGGGCATAGATTGCATCCAAGAGGTAGGCAGACATGTAGATTTCTTCTTATTGACATTTGGGTGGTTGTCGAGCTCCTGTGACCTGTTCCTTCAAACTGTGAGTCAACATGTCGGACCAGTTGCATTCTTTGCCTTCAGCGGCTAGTTGGTTCAACCTGATCACCCAACTCTGTGGGAAGGTATATGTGCTCTCTTGGTCATACTAGTGGCATGCAAAGATGACCAATTATTGATACGCCTTCCACAGTATCTTTGTCTTGTAAATCTGGTTGGGTGTCATCCTAAATTTGGCTTGCTCATTTACCTAGTTCTTCAAGATATCACTAGAATTGGCATTGCTTCTGGGTATGCTAAAGGGTGTCTCCATGGTGATCACTGGCTTCGACAAATGGTACATCTGCTGATAATCATGTGCCCTGAAGGTAGCAATCTTTGTCCCGCTGACATTTCTCAATGTCATCGTCTTGGGATCAGTGTGCAAGATGATCCAATGTATCATGTTCACACATGGGAACACAGGATACCTGCATGCAATCCGGTACAAGTCGGACTTGTGAATGTTCACATAGAATTAGCGGTCTTCGAGACCTTCCACAAATGTGCCTAAGAATACATCATTGAAATATTACCATTTCAACTCGATGTCTTTGTCTACAATCATCTTGGTGTCTTCATAAATCAGCAAACTTGTAAACACTCACTCAACTGTTGCTCTAGTTGCGCTTCCATCAGTGTCCTTTGATCCTGCTCTCTTGGAGGCCATTGATCTTGAACTACTGAGATATGGATGAATACCTATTGTATCTAGAGATATGGCGACATGCATGGCAAGAAATATGTCAATTAAAACAAAAGGAAACTTGAGGGATGACATGCTACATACCTGGGGGTTGACTGGAAAGGATTACACAATTTTCACTGGGAGGCCGGGAGACTGACTGTTGGAACTGCTCAAAAGGAATTCTGGACTGTCAGGAGGCTGGTTGAGTGCTAGAATTACGCAATGTGCAATCCAAACTGGCATGTTGGGTGCTGGGATTATGCAATGCGCAATTTCAGTTGGCAAGTTCTGCAGACCCAGCGACTGTGTTACGCAATTTTCTGGGCCAGCAATCACGGCCTCTCATAATTTCACAAGAAAAGACTGGAGGGCAGTCACTAACTAGAATTGCACATTTTCTAGGAGGAAGGCAGAGCCTTCCTTCTAAGAATTGTGCAATGATGTCTTGGTGAGGCAGAGTCTGGGCCAACGTTTCCCAGACCTGCCGACGGGAAACTGAAAGAAAATGAAGATGTGAATGCATTATGATATTGAGTATAAGCATCGGTGAATGATCATGCATGAAAATAGTGAATGTAAGATTCTAAAAATGGAACAACATACATGTGTGTGAGACGAGTCACCGACTCGGCGACCGTTTGTGCAAAACAATGTCATGCATGCGACAGCAGTGAGATTCTAATGAAAATTGAAATGGTGCTTGTACAAGCTAATATGCATGCAAAAGACAGCAAGAATTCACAGAAATCAAGCAGACAACACTAAAACAAACCAAAACACAAAATGTGACATAAATACTGCAAAAGACAAGTTAAGCAGCCTTACCCGGAAATAGTTTAGTTGGATGTGTCAAAGACTCTTGGATGTGTTGTGGGATGTCAGAGCTCCAAGATTGATGTGAAGAATGAGCTCTGAAGCATCGAATAAATAATTTTGAGGCTCATGACACGCATGCCACAAATCTAGGAAAAAGCGACTGAAGGAAAGTTTCTAAAATGATCTTTGCATGTAACCTCCAGCTGATCAAAATAACTCCCTAAAATCTAGTGATGCTTTTTTCATGATGCTTTTTCTTATTTCGGGAAAAAGCAGCCCATGCATGCAAGTCAAGTTTTCTCGGCCCCGGGTGGAACAGATCAATGTGAGGGCACATGTAACAACCTACTTGACTAAGGGGAAATTTTGCATAGTTTTTGGGAGGAAGTTGGGCTGGTTTTCCAGAGGGATTACGTAATTTCTAGGAGAAGCAACTGACTGTTGCCCATAATTGCACAATTTCTGGGCTGAGCAGCACTTTTGGGCCAGATTGTACAATTTTCACTGGGAATAATGTCTAACAAGATTGTGCAGTTTCTAAGCCCAGCAGGCTACCAGTGAAATTTGTGAAATTTCTGGAGGGAAGGTTGGTTCGCCTCCAGATGCTCAGTTTTCACTGGGAAGACTATCGGACATGATTGTGCAATTTCTAAGCCCAGCAGGTTGTCAATTAGATTTGCACAATTTCTAGAGGGAAGGCTAGTTCCCCTCCAGAATTGTGCAATTTCTTGAGGGAACTGCTCAACTAGCAGCTGGGCCAAGTCCGGAGTAGTAGCCTGTGAGGGGAGTTACACAAGTTGTCGTGCGCAGGCTGGCAAGCTGCTAGAAAACCATTGAATCTCATGTACTTGATAGTGCAAGACATGCTAATGAGGATGGTTGGTAAGGAGGCTCCAAAACGAAGCTAAGGAAAAATTTTGGAGGGTGGTTGTAGCCGCTACAACACTTGGCGACACACTGGTAGAACTACAGCGCTCTAAATGGACCTTATTGTGAAAATCAAGTTTAACACCTCCAAAAGTATTGTTTAGTTCTCTGTTCATCTTGGTTTCCACGCTTGCTTGGTTGTAGGATGTAGCATCTGCCAATCTCTCGGTCGATCGACAAATATTCCAAGCTAAGTCAACATATTTGTTTTGATTGGGGATGAGGGGTATATTGGCGCACAAACAGTATAGTCGTCAGAGTTTTAGTTTCAACTCTGGTGTTGCTCTGCTGCTAATAGGCTTAGATAGTATCCTAGCAGAGTCACGTGAGAACACAAGCATTGCTCTACTGCCAGTGAGCCTGGTTAGTACCCCGGAAGAGTTACTTGCATCACCTCTCTACGCAGGAAGCCTTTCCCTTTTTTCGCCTTTTTCATTTTTCATTTTTTTTCAAAATTTTTCACTTTTCATTTTTTTCATTTTTCGTTTTCATAACTATGCATATCACTTATTCATTTCAGAGGTGCAAGAGGGATTCCCGACTTATTGATAGCAGAAGAGGTTGTTCCTTCAGAGAAGTAGTTTATATATACCTCTGCCATGATTGTTAAGGTTTTCCCCCTCACCTTACTCTACTTGACTGAGCTGACAAGAATTAACCCAAAACAACTGACTAGAGTAGGTGACACTAGTTAGCATGCAAGCATTGTGTTTTCACCAAGGTTCACTTTGAACAGTATGTATTTTCCATCGACGTATCATGGACTGAAGATAACAAGTTATGCATACAGAGGCAAGATGATAAATAACCAAGTATTGACAACTGCACAAGTCCTCTTGTAATTTACCCAGCTTGTTTCAATAGTCACACACGGTCTCATGCAAAACTAACCTACAAACGTAAACAAGGAAACAAATACAAAACAAAGAGGAAGCAGAAGTAAACATGAAAGAAAAGCAAGTAAGCAAACAGGCATGCAAGCAAACAAACATGCAAGGTAAGAAGCAAACATACATGCAAGATAAGAAGCAAACACCACTCCTACTCCTAAGCTAATGGTATATGGGCCTGATCACGTGAAGTGATACTTCCAATGCAGCCACCAGCGCATTGGCCGACCCATTTTGGTGAAGGCATGGTTCGTGAACAACACAGCTGTGTGAACCAGCAAACATGAAAGACTTAACAATGAAAACAAACACACTCCAAGTTTAAATGTGTCCACATAAAAAAGTGAGTGTAAGTACATGACATGAAGTCTGTGGACTTATCATGGTGTTGTGCGATACTGTGTGCGGCTAATAAGCATACGCATACTCTTGATTGTGACATGCAAGAAAATGAAAGAAACAAAGACAACTTGTGTGATGCACGTGTTATTTCTATGTAATATTCCTCCAATGCATGAGCGATGGGATTGTGTAGTTCGAATGGAGGAATCATAATATGTGTGTGAGATTGATCTTCAATGCATATATATGAGTGATGAGGAGCCTCGGGTGTCTCAACAATTTCCTGATCGGAATTGAAACCAACCTCAGGACAAGGAGGACCTAACATAACAATCAGCTTGGGCTAAAATGCCTCAACAGTCTAGGGGGTTTCGACTTCGTCGACAGATAGATCATCATAAATAGGTGGCTTCAAAAAATTAACTACAATAGAATCGTCATCGTGATTGAATACGGGAGTAAATAGATCATGACAACTTCGATCATCAAACTCAATGATTTCATCGCATCCTCATGATCTGATGAATGAAACAGAGGGGTAGATGAGAAGTGAAAAAATTCATCCTCTGTGTTTCCAGAAAAGGTAGATGAAAAACCAAGTGGATTTTTAGTGAATAATTTGTCCTCTCCATTGTTGGACGATGGATTGACATCCGATGTGTTTTACAAATGATCAACAATGGGTGCATCAGTAGACAGAGATACACATGCGAAGTCATAGATGACAGAATCACCAAAGATGTCAACAAATAACAAAGGAGGCTTGAACGGAAGGGAGTCATCCTTTGTCAAGGATTGATGCTCAAGCTCCCAATCATACTCTTCATGAATGATAACACAGGTTGGTTGTGCAACACCAATTCTATTGATATCTTGATCCTCATTCACAACAAGTGTAGAGTCTAGAACGAAAGAACACAAGATAGTGAAATCCTGAGGATCATCTCAGTATGAAGACAGAGGTTGAGGTACAAAATGCATGTGATAACCAAATGGATTCACAACCAAACTTGCACAAAAATCGGAAGGAGCGATGTCAGGAGGATGTGATAGCTAAACATATTTTTATGCATGTTCTCCCACATCACTCTATGGTAGTGGAGCTGTTTGATGAGGGGACGGTGGACAGTCACTTGTGAAAGCGATCGTGTCCGTCTGTGATTGCGCAGCTCCATCACCGAAGTATGTTGAGCGAGGCTTGGGCTCTAACTTCTTCTTTTGATTGACTGATTTGTTAAGACAGTATTCAAATCTATCCCAAAGATATGGAAATTTCATTAGAATTTTCAGAGCTTGAAACTGCAACACATGGAAGCGTTCCAAAAATTCCATAGGTATTCATGTGGGGCCTTCCGTTGTTGTAACATTTTTTTGTCAAGAGGTTCTGGTTCAAAATGATGGAAATTAGATTCAATGAGATCATAGAACTACTCAAGTGAGAGCACGCTGCCAAGAGGCAGACTGCAGCACCACCATTGTGGGGATTCGCGAAGTGTGTATTCAAGCAGCAGGGTGGCCTCTTCATCAGAACATGCCTCTTCCTTGTTAAGCATGGCAAATAATTCTTGTAAGAACACAAGCTATGCCACTTCGCCTTCACCATCATACGTGAATTCAGACAAGAGATAAAAAAACTCCCTCATGATGTCGAGAGGTTCAACATGAAAAGGACATCATGGAGGGGTAAGTATAACGAAATCCATGATAGATGTGCAAAGGTTCAGAACAAGATGAGAGGACACAGCTTGTTATCTAGCCCTCCTTCTAGAACTAGAAATGTTGACGGAGATGGACCTGCCAACATGTCAGGGGATCTCCCTGGTAAGAAGTCCCAACTAGACCTCAGATCGTTTGTTGTAGGAGTCCCAACAATGGGTCGTACGGTATTTCCTTAACCGCGGTTGCGCGCAGAGGAAAGTAAGATGTCCCTATTGGTAGCAAGGGTGTGACATATGCAGCGAGTCAAGGAAGGTGCATGAATGGTTCTAACACACGGAGAGTGAGGTGACTGTGCCCCTTGTAAACATGTGAAAGCACAAAGTTAAGAAGGGAACACACGAGTAAAGATTCATCACAAACTGGAAGGCAAGTAAGCTAGAAATCCAAAGTGATGGTTAAACCAACATCGCATTTAAGTAAACAGATACATGCATGCATAAGCAAACAGATACCTATATCATTTAGAGTAAACAAGATATTTGAAATAAAATATGACATATGCATCAAACGTGTTGGCTCTTTTATATTAAGAAGTGAAAGTTCTAGTCATACAATACAACCATGACCAACCACTAGTTCCGACAATGGAACATTATAGTCACTGTCGCCTGCACCTCCAAAGAGATATACTAGCTCTGCATAGTGGAGAAGCCAAGGCTCATTACAATACTATCCAAGCTTTCTCTAAGACACTCCTATCAGAAGTTTGATTGAACAAAAGCCTTTACAAATATTTATTAGGGACAATATATAGCAAAAGGTGGGGCGGCCCTTGACATTCCCCTTTGTGACTATTCATCTACCCTCGTGACTCTTCATCTACTCTATGAATATTACATCCAACTATCGACACTTGAACTTCCACTTGACAAGACGTTACATACAATATGCACATGTACCCATGTGAGACAAAATAGGCTTGATTAAGCCATGAAAGACATCACTATAACTTGGACAACTATGGGAAGACCAACTCTTTGACATCCTCATGGTGGTCAACAGTAGCAAACTAATGCCAAGCTCGGTAGTCCGCGATGGTGTCCGTGTACTCTATGGTGACATCTTTCTGGAAACAAATTCTTACCTTTGTAGCATCTGGGTACACTGCTCAGGCTCCTCTTTCTAACTCATCTGATAACATGTGCATCATTGTCTTGAGTGTGGCAAGACCAGCAACATACTGATGCATGGTGTCTGCACTGATCACCAAGTCTACGTTGGTGGCTATGCACATCAACTCATCAAAGTATGAGTCAAGCTCCAGTCAGACTTGTGCCTTTGTCTTTGCATTGGTGAGTTCCCAATAGATGGGATCACATGTGCATGCACAACAACATCCATAATCCTAAATACCCATGCATGGGAAGCCTACAAGCTAGTGATGAGCTACAGGAGATCTTCATAGTTCTGAATCTGACTCTAGATGTGTGTCGTCGGCTCGACTTCAGATGTGTGTCGTCAGCTCAACCGCTTTGGGCTTCATCATCTTGGGCAAGTTAATGGGGCTCCCTTGTATCTCACTGTCCATGTTTGCATGTAATCAACAACAGTATGTATGTTTTACAAGATACATGTTCTTCTAGCACGTCGATGCTGCCAACCATTGAGATAAGAAACTACCTTATTCACAATACCAAACTTGGAATGCAATGCCCACGTGACTGTCTCAAGGGACAGTACTTCATCTAGTATCGCCTTCTTCAACTCTGAACGAGCGGATGATGTAACCATTTCTCCTCCTTTCTTGGCCATCGGTAACTCCTTAGTCATTCACTCGTTCTCAGTTATCAAGAAGTGAACACTCGAGCTAGTGGCTTCGGCATATGCTCTGGTAACATTAGCTAATGTTGTTGGATGCTTGTGCACGTCAGACATGATCACTCATTCCTCAAACTGCACATGATGTGTGTTGTCATCTAGAGTAGACACTCTATGTGATTTCACAACTCTATGTTGTGAGTCGTCGAATGATATGTTGTGCATCTCTCTTTCTAGATTCTCTCCAAGGATCTCAGTATCTCCTTGGTCACTTGGGACTTTCTCTTCTTCTGGATCCAGTGAAGATGGTGGGTCAACCTCTTGGTAGTAAGACATGAGGTCGATTCCTTGCTCTAACTCATGTTTCTCCATATCTGTATCCATGTACTCAAGTGCTTGTTCAATCTCTCGAGCAAAGTCCTGCTCTTGCGACTGCTCACCCTATCTACTTGGTGCTAGTCATTCGAATGAGTCTACTACATGTACGAGCGCAGTTTCATTTGTTTGTACATGTTGTGCCCCCTACTATACCTATTCCTATTGCGCTTCCTTCTCCTATCCGCGCAACTTCTGTTCCTTCCAGAGTTTCTCCTTCAACTCATGCAACTCCTTCACTGTCTCCTTCATCCTCTGTTTTTCTGTCTGCCTTTGCGCAGTCCTCCTGTCATGTTGTTGCCTCTTTGCCTCTATTTCCAAAGCTTCTTTCTACACAAGTGGGTCTACTCTGAACTTGCATCTTTTTTCTACCTCCGTGCTTTCGACAATCTTCCTCTTGCCTTTGTCGTGCACCGGTATGTTTAGCTATGTTTTTGTTGGTTCTCTCCTAGATGTTGCTTCACGCTGCTTCGCTAACCATTCCACAATGATTTCGACTTGTTCATTGTGCCTGGATGAGTTGTAACAATATCTCCATGGATCTTCCTCTGCCCAATGACATGCCCCGTGGATCCACTAAAACTGTACTCTCGCACAATGATCTTTCACAATACAATGCGGATCGTACAGATTGAAGCTTCGGACGTCAAAAGGATATTTCTTGATTTTCTTTGTTTCAACATCTGCATGCTTGATGTTCTATATCTCGTACAACTTGATCTACAATGGAAGAGTGGGCCAAGTTTCCTTCTTCTTCCGGTGCAACCTAGCTAACAGTCCTGTTAAGATGTGGTATGATACTTCTTGCATGACAATCTTTCCCATGGAAAACTTTGTTAAAACATGCGGAGGCTTCGCCGCAATGTACGCCCGTATAAAGGTGCCACATGGTGAGGCATACCAATATGCTATATCGATCAGTGCCTCCTTCGCCACCTTCAACATGAAAGGTGGATCCTGCTCAAATATCATCTTGTACACCAGGTGACAAAATGATCTGACAGTTGTGTGATAACTCATCTAAAGCTACATTCGAAAAACAGTTTACAATAAGTATTGACAGAGGTTTTCACTGATGTCCATGCCCACTTCATGCTTGGGAACTCTTGATAGGCATTGATTGCATCCAAGATGTAAGCAGACATGTAGATTTATTCTTGCTAACCTTTGGGCAGCTGTCGAGCACCTATGACATGTTCCTTCAACCTGTGATCCAACATGTCAGACCAGTTTCATTCTTTTCCTTCAGTGGCCAGTTAGTCCAACACAATCACCCAACTATGCGGGAAGGTCTCCGTGCTCTCTTAGCCATACAAGATACATGAAAATATGACAAAGTATTGATACGCTTTCTGTAGTATCTTTGTCTTGTAAATCTCGTTGGGTATCATCCTCAATTTGGCCTTCTCCTTTACCCAGTTCTTCGAGATATCAATGGAATTGGCATTGCTTATGGGTATGCTAAAGGGTGTCTCCATGGTGATCATTGGCTTCGAAAAATGGTACATTTTTTGATAATCTTTTGCTCTGAAGGTAGAAATCTATGTCCCACTGACACTGCTCAATGTCATTGTCTCGAGATCGGTGTGTGAGATTGTTAGAAAAAATATTAGATATGAAAGAGAAATGCAAGACATATACTATGCGGAAAAACACAAACACATAAAACCAAAGAGACATAGATATACATTGTTCACCCAGTTTGGGCTACATCCACCTCGAACAGCCAGTCCTTCCCTTCTATTATCCAGCAAAATGAAGAGATACAACCTACAACAAATCCATTGTAATATCCTCTGTTTTCTCTCATAGTCTCACCTATATATTTCTCATTCTGAGAATACACATATATTCCACAACCTCGATACAATACCATCATGCAAAGAGAGGGGTTGCCTTCTAGGGAAAAAAACCCTAAACTAAACATAAATTCTACAGTCAGATCATCCGCCTAGTGAACGGCCCAGATTGACTAGAAATTACTATACTTTTACAAGGAAATTTTACATGTGTTTTTAGCTTCAAGGGCGCTGCCCCCGAAACCCCTGTCGGCGGACCGCTGGTCCCCGGACCCCCCAACCTGGGGGGGATGGCCCCCCTCGAACCCTTGCGGGGGGAACAAGTCCCCCCCACATGGAGGGGTGTACAATCTTCCTGGGGTATACATCTAGTTGAAACAAAGACCTCTAAATTAGGATGATAATCATGGTCCACACCCAACAATCTCCCACTTGGAGAATGATTGTAGCAACTCCACCGCTGCTTCATTTGCTGGACAATGACTCCTCTTTGGACCTAGCTATTTCTCATCTTCATCGTCATCCTTAAAAACCAATTGAAACTGAGCATATTCTAATTTTCTCCCTGGTTACAACTTTTGTTAGCATATTTGTAGGATTCTGGCTAGTGTGTATCTTTTCCAGCTTCAACTCTCCATCTTCCAACACTAATCATATGAAATGATACTTGAGTTGTATGTGTTTAGTCCTGGAATGAAATGTTAAGTTCTTTGCAAGATGAATGGCACTTTTGCTATCACTGTATAACATGCCCATATCATGTTTCTTACCCAATTCATCCATAAACCTTTGTAACCAAATCATTTCTTTACTAGCCTCTGTAGCAGCAACATACTCCACTTCTGTTGTTGAAAGTGCAACAACACTTTGGATTTTTTAAACCCAACTGACAGTTGTTCCACCTACAATAAATACATATCATGTAGTGCTCCTCCTGTTATCTCTGTCACCTTCCATATCTGCATCAACATAACCATGTAGAGAAATGTTTGAACCACCAAAGCATAATTCTTGATTTGTGGTACCTCTCAAATATTTGAGAATCCATTTCATTGCCATCCAATGTTCTTTTCCTGGATTGTTCATGTACCTTCTTACAACTCCCACTACATGTGCAATATCAGGCCTTGTGCAGACCATTGCATACATTAAGCTTCCATTTGCTGATGCATATGGAACTTTAGACATATAATCCATGTATTCTTGGGTCTTTTGGCACATCTCCTTACTAAGTTTGAAATGGCTAGCAAAAGGTGTACTCACTGGTTTTGCATTGTGCATATTAAATCTTTTCAACACCTTTTGTATGTACTCATTCTGAGACAATGTTAATTTGTGACTTTTCCTGTCTCTAGTTATTCTCATACCAAGGGTTTGTTTTGCAGCTCCCAAATCCTTCATTGCAAATGAATTTGCCAATTTTATTTTGAGAACATTTATTTCCTACATGTTAGACCCTGCAACAAGCATGTCATCTACATACAATAACAATATAATATAGCTACCATCATTTTTCTTTTTCAGATAAACACAATGATCAGAGTGACATCTAGTATAACCTTGTTCAGACATAAACTTGTCAAATTTTAGATACCACTGCCTTGGAGCCTGTTTTAAGCCATACAAGCTCTTCTTCAACCTGCACACTAGTTTCTCCTTCCCTTTTACCTCATATCCTCATGGCTGTTGCATATACTCTTCCTCAAAATCCCCATGGAGAAAGGTTGTCTTTACATCTAACTGCTCAAGATGAAAATCTTCAACTGCTACTAGACTTAAAATAGTTTTGATTGGAGCCATTTTAACAACAAAAGAAAATATTTTATCAAAATCAATACATTTCTTCTATGCAAACCCCTTCACCACAAGTCTAGTTTTGTACCTCTGTTTTCCTCCATCTTCTTCCTTCAGCCTGTCAACCCATTTATTCTGCAATGTAGTTTTACCTGCAGGCAACCTGACTAAGTCCCAAGTATGGTTATGCATTAAGGAGTCCATCTCTTCTTCCATGGCTAGCTCCTACTTCTTCTTGCTTTCAACCTGAATTGATTATTCATAACATTCAGGTTCACCAGAATCAGTCAACAATAAATAATATAATGAAGGAGAGTATCGTTTAGGGGGTATACTTATCCTGGTAGATCTTCTAACACCACTTTCAGGTGTTTGGGGTGCTTATTGCTATTGTGGTGGTTGTTGTTGTTGTGGTTGTTGATTATTATTATTTTCAGGCACCTTTGCTTTTTCAGTGATCCCATCAAGAACTGTGTATTCCTTGTTTTCTTTTTCCTATTTCTTTTCTTGCAACTGATTCTTATACAAGACCTTTTCATTGAATATTACATCTCTTCTCCTAATGATTTTGTTATTTTCATAATCATATAAGCGATAACCAAAATCATTAACACCATATCCAATAAAGGTACATTTCTTTGATTCCGCCTCAAGATTTGTTCTATTTTCTTTATTAATATGGACAAAGGCCTCACAACCAAAAGGCTTTAAAAAGGAGTCTGGAACACCGCCATCGAAGGAACTTGAAGGCCCTCCATTTATTAGATAAACAATAGTATCTACAACATCTACCCAAAATTGTAAAGGCAATCCTGCATGTAATCTCATGCACCTTGCACGCTCCATGATTGTTCTGTTCATCCTTTCTGACACACCATTTTATTGTGGTGCTCTTGGAACTGTCTTCCCTATGAGAATTCCATGCTCTGAATAGTATCTATCAAACTCTTTGCTGCAATATTCACCTCCATTGTCTGATCTGAGACACTTCAATTTCTTTCCTGTCTCAATCTCAACCAAAGATTTCCATTTCTTGAAAGTATCAAATACATCAAATTTATTCTGAATACAATAAATCCAAGTTTTTCTAGTTGCATCATCAATAAAAGTAAGATAATAACGAGAGCCACCAAGAGATGATACCTGAGTAGGTCCCCATACATATATATGCACAAGCTCCAATTTTTCGCTCTTCTTTTCTTTCCCAACTCTAAGAAATCTGACTCTCTTCTATTTTCCATAAATGCAATTCTCATAGAATTCCAAATAAACATTCTTCAAACCCAGCAACAAATTCCTTGAGTGAAGAATCTTCATCCCCTTCTCACTCATGTGTCCAAGCCTTTGATTCTATAATGTTGCATCTACTCCTTTGGAAGTTAAAGCATTAATAGAGTTAGAAATACCATTTCATAAATACAATGTACCAACCTTTTCGCCTTTTGACATTACCAAGGCTCCTTTGGTGACCTTCCAAGCTTTATCTGTGAAAGTTGTCACACAACCTTCACCGCCTAATTGCCCTGTTGAAATCAAAATTTTCTTTAGATTTGGAACATGCCTTACCTCCTTTAGTAGCCATTTGTTTCCATTCTGCTGTTTTACAAGAACCTTACCCATTCCAACAATTTTACAGGTCTATCATCACCCAAACAGACTTGTCCAAAATCTCCTTGAACATAGTCATGAAAATATTTCCTATCAGATGTGGCATGGAATGAGGCCCCTGAATCTACCACCCAGGAATCAGTAATCAAAGCATCTTGTAACACCTCACCTGTCACATTTTCTTCATGATTCTTTTCTTGTTGTGCATCTCCTTCTTTTCCCTTCTGAGATCTATAGTCTTTCTTTAGGTGTCCTTTCTTTCCGCATTTCCAGCACACCATCCCCAATCTAGACTTGGATTTGCCTTTCCTTGATTTATTGTGATATTTTGAGCTCTTTCCTCTTTCCATTATTCTTCCCCTAGACTCTACAAAGCATTACCTGTTGTCTCACCGGAGCTTTTGTGTCACATTTCCTCACTAAGGATAGCACCGAAAACATCATCAAACTTTAAAGTACTAGATCCAGAAACAGAGTTACTAATTGCCATTACTAAACCATTCCAACTTTCTAGAAATGAGCACAAGGATATCAGAGCTCTAACTTCATCATAAAAGTTTACCCCTACAGAACTTAACTGACTTGTAGCTGTATTAAAATCATTTAAATGGTCTGCAACAGATCCACCTTCCGACATCTTCATATTAAATAATTGTATCATAATAAATACCTTGTTTGAGGCCAATGGTTTTTCATATAGTTTCACAAACGCCTGAATCAAACCCTCTGTTGTTGTTTCCTTCAAAATGTTAAGGCGGCCGACACTTCGAGGCACAACCGTATTGTTCCGAGTGCCTTTCTATCGAAAATGTTCCATTTTGCATCTGTCATAACCGTCGGCTTCTTTGCTTTTTTTCTTAATGGTAGGTACAGATATTTCTAATACAGATAATATTCCATCTGCATCTTCCACAATAGGAATTTTTGGCCATTAAATTTCTCGACCCTGAAATTACCATCTTCCGCCATTTCTCCCACTTGAACGAGGAACCCTTCTTTCCTACGAGTTTATCAGCCAAATAGACCTTCAGCTCTGATACCAGTTGTTAGAAAAATATTATATATGACAAAGAAATGCAAGACATATAATATGCAGAAAAACACAAACACATAAAACTAGAGAGACATAGATATACATGGTCCACCCAGTTTGGGCTACGTCCACCTCGAACAGCCAGTCCTTCCTTTCTATTATCCAGCAAAATGAAGAGACACATCCTATAGCAAATCCATTGTAATATCCTCTGTTTTCTCTCATAGTCTCACCTATCTATTTCTCGCTCTGAGAATACACATCTATTACACAACCTCAATACAATGCCCTCATACAAAGAGAGGGAGTTGCCTTCTAGGGCAAAAAAACCTAAACTAAACATAAAATCTACCATCAGATCATCTGCGTGGAGGGGTGTACAATCTTCCTGAGGTATACATCTAGTTGAAACAAAGACCTCTAAATTAGGATGATAATCATGCTCCACACCCAACAATGAGTACCCTGATTAATGTGGCTACCAAGTCAAAATATTATCAAACTCCTACCCTGACAGCAGGGAAAGAGAAAGAAGGTACCCCTTCTTCTTCTGCCCTGTCCAGTTTCGGTCCTCTCCATATAGAAAGACCTAATCCCGATTCTGCCATCCGACCACCTTCTCGATGTGTTCTTCGAAAGTCCTCGTACAATCTCAACGCTCGAGCCACTCAACATTATAACATTGTTGAAGATTTGGCTCAAGCTCGATTAACTATGTCTACTCTCGAGGTCCTCCAAAGCTATCCTTATCAGTGGAAATTGTTACTATTGACTATTGGGAGTATTGATCCAGATGACTCTAATCTCATGTGTTTTGACTTGGAAAACCACATTTCGTGTTTACCTCATATGATTTCTTTTCTCATGTAGGTGATCATAAATGAGAAAACCATTCATATGACTGTCATCGATGAAGGTGCTTCTACCTGCATCATGTCTATCACTTGTTGGAAGGAAATTGGTTCTCCTACTCTGAACCATTCCCCTAACACTCTGGAAGCTTTTGACGTACACAATTCATGACCATTCGATGTCCTTCCCAACTGATCTCGAATTTATCCAGGACAAAGAATTAAAGGTATTACAGACTCATGTGCATGGATGTGCCTATGTTACTTTCTGCAGTGGATCGATAAGATTGCAAAATACATAGACATTGAAGCAGTTAGAGAAAACATAACAGGCAAAACATTTAAACACGACAAGTTAAATAAGGAGTTCACCTAATACTCTTGGGCTACATCTCCTGGTCCAACCTTCAGTGGTGGCCTCTCTATTATGTTTTCAAAGCAGTGTTTTTACAACAGTGAGCTCAATTTGAGTCTCACTCAATAGATATAAATTAGTAGGACTAGACTTGGATCCCCCAAGTCTCTGGAATACAGAGACTCTCCTTACTGGAACTCGACCTCTATTGGTCACAGCAGTATGAATCCAATCTAAGACTCATACATGATAGGCTATATATAGAGGAGTTTGCTTGAACCTCTCAAGCCTTCTCTGGAGTACAAAGACTCTTTGAATCTCTCTAGCTTTGTCTGGCTCGATGCTACCCTCAGGTCAACTCGGCTTCTTCTCTCTGTTCTTTTCTCTTGGCTTTCTAACTTAACTAACTCTTCTATTGCTTTCTTTGTTTCTGTCAGATCGTGGCTTTAAAGCCAATCTACTTTCTGTCTGTTCGTTTCTGCTTCCTAGCGCTCTGGTTCTCTTGCCTCTGTCCATTTGAATTCCTCTATTCGGCGTCATCATCACTTTATAACACCTTATAGGGAGGTGGCCACCTGTTTCATAACAAACTAAGTGTCAATTCTCTTGGAAAATTTTAAATTGCCGTTATTTCCATTTAACTTCCCAGAATGCCCACGAACATGATTCCTCTGCCAACTCATCGTTCATGCCTGAATTCAAACCTTTATACAACTCGGCCTATTTACCCCATTGAATCTGCTCATCCATCGGATTGTATGTCTGCCGTTGATCTAGAGCCTCTAGATCCTACGATATCTATCCATATCGGGTGGCTAAGTTGTGTGGCGTTTACCTGTCCGATGTGAGCGTTTTTCTCTCTCTTCTACCAGACACATGGCACCCAATGTGTGGCATCGGGCAGGACTCAATTGAAACTGCTGACCACTCGAAGCCCTTCTGATATCCTGTCGGTTTTAGTGTGGGTCCCGCCTCTGACGGAATCTGTGAATTCCGTACGGTTTTTGACTTTCTGGGTCTGGTTGCTCGGGGCTTTTTCTTCTCTGAGGGGTTTGCCCGACGATATGCGATTAGTGACTTGTCGCTAATTGCATATCATAAACCTCCCCCGTTTTTCAAACAGGCTTCCTGTTTTGTTGTTTCGTGGAAGTACGCATTACCATGGGCCAATGGTTGACACGTTTGACCGAGGGTCCTCGTTGCTCAGTGCTGCTCACAAATTACAACTGTTCGAGGATATTTCTGATAAGATCGACCTTTGTAATACTTTGAAACTTTGGCATGAATTTTACAGAGTTATGAAAACTTAGAGAGTTCTTTAGGATCCGATTCGGATCACGACCTTCCCATTGAAAAATCTTTTGGACCACCAAAAGTTGGTTTTTAAGCATCAATCAAGTGAGGGTACAGATTCCTCGCTTGCCTAATTTCTATCCATTTCGCACTACTTGGTTTTGAACCTTTGAGTCCAATTCTCAGGTACTCAACATCCCCCCTATGCGTAGTTCTCACCTTCCTATCCATAAATGTATCTTCCTGCAACTCATTAAGATATTTAGGTAATAGATCATCAATAGAAAGCAATTGACTCTTCTCTTTAGGATCTTCAATTAATAAAGGTTCAAATAGTCTCAAGCTGTCTGCATTAACAACTGAGTAGATGTGCATGTAAGTTGGTAAATCAAGGCAAAAAGCATTATCACCAATTTCCTCAAGTATCTTGAAAGGTCCATACCTTATTGGCTTCAACTTCTTACCTTCACCTTGTATTCTGTCTTTGTTGATATACAGCCAGACTTGATCACCAACTTGGAAACTATGCTTAGTCCGATGCTTATCATGCCTTGACTTGTACTTGGCTTGGCTCTTTTCTAGTTGTTCCTATACTGCCTAGTGAATCTCTTGGATTTGTTCTATGAACTTGGTTGCCTTGTCCACATGACTGTGTCCATCAACCGCTATGTCTTTACCAAAGACAAAATCCAAGGGAGACCTTGGCGTGAAACCAAAACAGGTCTCGAAAGGAGATCTCTGTATAGAAGAATGTTTAACTCAGTTGTAAGCATGCTACACATAACATAAATGTTCATCCCAAAGCTTGGGATGCTTGCTGCAATAGCCTCTGAGCAACTAGATCACTGTCCTATTGACCACTTTTGTTTTTCCATCTGTTTGCGAATGAAAAGCTATGCTCTTCTTCAGTTTGGTGTCCATCAATTCCCATAGACTTGACCAAAATTTCCCAAAAAATCGGGTATCTCGATCAGATATAATGGAAGTGGGTAATCCAAAATGAACCCATACATGCTAAAAGAACAACGTGTAGTTTGTTTAGCTGTAATTTGTTTGTTACAAGGTATTAAAATACACATTTTGCTGAACCTATCCACAAAAACATATAAATAGTCATGACCTTTTCTAGATTTAGGAAGTCCCCCAACGAAGTCCATAGAAACATTTTCCCAAGGATGAGAAGGAACTGATAGTGGAGTGTACAAGCTTAGTTTTCTATTGTTGGGTTTGCTTTTAGCACACATGGTACACCCTCTTACATATCTAGAAACTATCTCATTCATTTTTGGCCAATAACAAAATCTTTGTAGTTGTGCAACTGTTTTACTTACACCAAAGTGACCTGATATTAGAGAAGTGTGTGCTTCTAGAATTATCTTTACTCTTTCTGTTTGAGGAATGCATAATTTTTCCAAATGATACAAGAGTTGGTCCTTAACATGATAATCCAATTCTTCTACTTGTTTTCCATGACTTAAAGTTGCATATACATCTTTAAAATATATATTTTGAGCATGATGTTCAATGTAGCTTTCATGCAATACTGAATTATGCTTAAGTATAGTGGATGCATTTATGATTGGTCTGGACAACATATCTGCAACTTTATTGTGTATTCCCTTTTTATATCTGATGACAAGATGAAACTGTTGTAGAAAACCCATCCACCTATAGTGTCTTGATTGCTGCAACTTAGTTTGTGAGTGTAAATATTGAAGTGGTTGACGATCAGTATGTATAACTGTCTCTTTGCCCATTAGGTAATGTTTCCACTTTTTCACACTCTGTACTAATGCATAAAATTCTTTATCATATGTGGGATAATTAACTACTACGAAATTACATGTCTTGGAATGATAACATATGGGTTTACCATGCTGCATCAACACTGCTCCCATGGCATAATCACTGGCATCCGTTTCAATCTCAAATGGTCTTTTAAGATCAGTCAATGCTAGTACTGGTGTTGTACTAATCTTTTCTTTTAGGGTGTCGAAGGCTTTCTGCTGTTTGCCTCCCCACGGAAACACCTTATTCAATCCTGTTAAAGCATGTAAGGAAGCTGCAATTAAGGAAAAGTTAGCAATAAACTTTCTCCAATATTGTGCTGCTCCTAGGAAGCTTCTAACTTCTGTAGCAGATTTGGGTTTAGGCCAGTTTATAATGACTGCAACCTTAGAGGGATCTATATTCAACTCACCACCCCCTACAATATGACCCAAATAATTCAAAGACGTTTTGCCAAATTCACATTTTGATAAATTAACATAAAGATTTTCTCTTTTCAAAACATCTAGAGTCTGTTTTACATGCTTTAATTGTTCTTCCCATGTTTTACTAAATACAAGAATGTCATTTAGATATACAATGACAAAATCATCAATAAAGGCCTGAGTACATCATTCATTATTCTCATGAAAGTAGCAGCAACATTAGTTAAGCCAAAAGGCATAACTAACCACTCATACAATCCCTACTTTGTTTTGAAAGCAGTCTTCCATGCATCTTGCTCTGCGACTCTGACCTGATGGTAGCCACTATGCAATTCCAACTTGGAAAAGTAAACAACTTCTTTCAACTGATCTAATATATCATCTATGCGAGGAAGGGGATAACGGTTTTTTATCGTTATCTTATTCAGTGCTCAGTAATCAATGCACATTCTCCATGAGCTATCGTTCTTTCTCACCAAGACAATTGGAGACCCACATGGTGATGTGCTAGGTCTTATGAACCCTTTCTCGAGCAGCTCTTGTACCTGCTTCTTGATTTCTGCATTCTCTAAAGCGAATAACTTGTACATTCCGATGTTAGGCAATGGAGCATCTTGTTACAAATTAATATCATGTACTATTTCCTTTTTGGGTGGCAAACCTTTAGGTTCTTGAAATAGAATATCATATTCTGAAACAACTTTTTCTAAATCAACTTGCTGTTTAGCATCACAACCTTCAAATACATTGGTTTTATCAGGTTTCTTTTCCTTTACAACCATCAGTTAAAATCGTTTGCATGAATTTACAATTCTTTTCATCTACCCTGAGTTTATGAGAGTATAATTATTCTTGAGTTTATGAGCTCTTACAATATATTCAATTCCATCTTTAATGAGTTGATACTTATTTTCATCTCTATAGAAAATTGCTTTTCTATCATACAATTAAGGACTTCCCAAAACAATTCCACATATATCCAAGGGAATTACATGTAACTCAACCTCATCTACAAATGATGAACCAATGGCAAACCTAAGTTTACATTGTCTAGTCACTTGTAGCTTTGTTTTATCACATAACCAACCCAGTGATATGGCTTCTTGTGAGGTGTGGTTAGTAATCCCAGTTTCTTTACAATTTCTTCAGAAATTAAGTTTACTTGTGAACCACTATCAAATAAAATATCAATCTTTTGATGCTTGGAAATAACTCTAATATGAAAAAGCTCATGTCTTCTTCTCTGATTTTCTTCACTATCAATAGTTTGTGCAGAATTACTAGTAGATGCTTTAGAATTTTTACCTTTTATACCTGTGGCTGTGATTGTTGTTTCATTCCCTGAGTCTGACCCCAAATCCTTCTGAATATCTGCAATAGTCTTCTTCTCTTTTCCATCGTACTTATTGGGTTTCAGCTCCGGATGAAAAATCCAGCAGTGTTCATCATCATGCCCATCCTTCTTGCAATGAGTGCATGAAGGTTTGGCCTTTTGTACAACATTTTCCTTCCTCTCTTTCCATTTATGCTTTCTCTTTTCCTTGTTCTTGCTTGCAGTGGGTTTTGATGATCCCCCAACTTCTAGTTCACATTCTTGCCCCTAGCCTCTAGATGTGTAGCCTGAACAAATACCTCATCTATGCTAGTAGGATTAAACATGAGAATGGTATGTCTCAAATAACTATGTAGACCACCTATATACTTTAGCAGAGTTTCAGGTGAGTTTAAAGAAATGCCTAGAATCAAAGCTCTTTTTCTAAATTCTTGGGTGTAACTTTGTACACTTTGCCCTTTCAATTGGCGAAGAGTTTGCCAACTCATCATAGCTTGCTGCATATAAGCTAGTGGATAGAATTGTTTTTTAATTGCAAAAACAAATTCACTCCAGATAGAAAGGATTTTACTATGCTTCTTCATGTCAGCTTGTGTCCTACCTTCCCACCATACCAAGGCAGTTCCTCCAAGGCATAGGCTGGCCAGCTGAATCTTACTTCTATCTAAATCAATGCTTTACACCCTGCAATACACATCAATTTGTCTAATCTAATTATCCAACTTCTCTACATTCAACTCTCCATCATATATTGGCAAATCAAATTTAACATCAAATTTAATCAAAGATGTTTTCTTTTTATTTTCAGGGCTATTAGGAGGTGTGGGAAGCTTTTCTTCTTTCCCTTTGCCTTTAGAATGGTCATTGAGGAGAGATTCTTCTGCTCCTTTGTTATGCTGGGAAGTTGAAGAGTCTTCACTTCGAACTTTCTTAAATTATCTATACATTTCCTCTACCATGGCTCTCATAGTCAGGAAATTGTTCATGAACTGAGGGTTTGATTCCAAGGGAATCTCTTCTGACATTTTCCTCCTAGTATAGACTCTACAAATTTCTGGGTTAAATTCAGCCAATTCTCCTCCTGCTAGTTTGAGCTTTGATCTAGTTATCATTCATTAACAGTCCAACATAAATTTGTCTAACCTTAGCAACCTAAAGATCTGATACCACTTGATCTGTAATTGAACTAAGACAAACAATAAGGTATTACAGATTCATGTGCATGGATGTGCCTATGTTATTTTGTGCAACAGATTGATAAGATTTCGAAATACATAGGCAATGAAGCAGTTAAAGAAAACATAACAGGCAACACATATAAACACAACAAGTTTAACAAGGAGTTCACCCAATACTCCTGGGTTACGTCTCCCGATCCAGCCTTCAGTGGTGGCCTCTCTATTATGTTTTCAATGTAGAGTTTTTACAACAGTGAGCTCAATTTGAATCTCACACAACATATACAAATCAGTAAGATTGTACTTGGATCCCCCAAGCCTCTTTTGAGTACACAGACTTTCCTTACTGGCTCTCGGTCTTTGTTGACTACAATAGTATGAGCCCAATATGAGACTCAATACATGATAGATGTGTAGAGGAGTTCGCTTGAACCTCTCAATCCTTCTCTGGAGTACACAAAATCTCTGACTCTCTATGTCTCTGGCTTACTTCCTCCCCTCTTACTCTCTGCCTTCGGCTTACTGCCTTCCTTTGGCTTACTCTCTATCAGTTTGTGGCTTTAAAGCGAGTCTGCTCCTTGAATGTTCATTTTTGATTCCCAACTTTCCAGTTCCCCTACCTCTATTTGTTTGAATCCCTCTGTCTTGCGTAATCAGTCACTGTATAATGCCTCATAGGGAGGTGGCCACCTATTTCATAACGGATGAGTGTCAATTCTCTTGGACATATTTGAAATGATTGTTTTTCCTTTAACTCCAAGAATACCTGCAAAACATGACCTTCTGCCAATACATCATCCATATTGGACTTCAAATCCTATACAACTCTGTCTATTGACCCCATCAAATCTGATCATCCATCGAAACGCGTCTCCGCTGTTGATCTGGGGGCCCCAGATCCTACGGTCATCGTTCATATTGGATGGCTAAGTAGCATGATGTTTACCCATCCGATGTGAACAGTTTTCTCTCTCTTCCGTCAAATGCGTGGCACTCGCTGTATGGCATCGGGCGAAACTCGATTGAAATTGCTTACCACTCGTAGCCCCTCCGATATTCTGCCGATTTTGTGGAATCCCACTTTCACGGAATCAGAATGATATCCGTTGCGTTTTATAATTTTTCGGGTCCGGGTGCTTGCGGTCTTTCCTTCTTTGAGGGGTTTTCCCTGCGATATGAGATTAACAACTTCTCGCTAATCACATATCAGAAACTACCCCCGTTTCTCAAAATGGCCTCTACATTTGCTAATTTGCAATAATGCGCGTTACCATGGGCCAACGGTCTGCGCGCTTGACCGATGGTCCTCATTGCTCCGTGCTGATCACAAATTGCAACTGTTACGATGATATCTCCGATAAGCTTGATCTTTGTAAGACTTTTAATCCTTGACATGATTTTTAAAGAGTTCATGAAAACTTAGAGAGTGTTCTAGGATCCAATTTGGATCAACACTACATCGTTACTTGATCCAGCAGAATTTTCTAGCTCTAGGGGGATAAGACCTCCCCTAATTAGATAGTTATGATATACTGGGAAATGATCCTTGTCATGACCATTTCATTTGCACTTTAAGCACCACACTTCAGAATGGGTCTCATTTTGGACCTCTTTCCCCTTTTTGAGATCATAAAACTCCATATGCAGGAGTGATGCAGGCTAGCTAGCTGCGACTGAATCAGTTGCACTCCTAGATTTGCATCCTGAATAGGCAAAGCCTCCAACTTCATAGAAATTTCCAGTGCTTCAGCCTACAATCCAAGCTTCTATTGTGACAATGGTAATCTTAAATGAGGTGACAACATAGCAATATACTAGTCCTTATGTCGCTCATTCAAATTTGTATATTAGCCTGTTGTAGTAGACATTTCAGCCTCTGATCAATATCCCATGCTGATTCATTCACCTTTTGCTTAATTTCCTTAACCTCAGTCACATATTGGGCTTAAGACTTTGGCTTTCTGAATTCATTATTTAGCGCATATTTTAATGACGCAGCTGGATGAGTCGTACTATACTTAATACACCAACTGAGCACCCTATCTTGCAATGTTGTGACCAATTGTGCTTTCTTCGGATCATCATTTGTTATCTGTTGTGACTTCCACACAGAATCTTCTACAAACTAGAATTGATCAGGGTCTTCTGTCCCCAGACCCCTGAATATAGGCATCTTCATAGTGCTTGCCATACTACATAGTAGAGGTGGAGGCTTAGGTGTGTGAGGTGGCAGTCATGGTGGTGACGAAGTGGATGGATGTGGTATTCCTGTAGTTCCCTGATCTACCAGTTGCGACACACTCTAGGCGTATTTGGACTATTACTTTATTCTTCGTTGTCGGATGCTCCCAATAGAGGAATGTACTCAACAATTGTATTTAGATCTTTTCTAAACTATTTCCCACTTAGCGTAGCTCCTGTCGAGCCTCTTCTAAAAATCAATCTAGTGGCATTACCCATTTCTCACACAATAACATTTAATCCAGATTTTCAGAGACTTCAGATACTTACATCTTGGTCCCTTGAAAAATCGGCATTCAACTTTGCTATAACTGGCAGAGGTGTCAATCACAAACTCAATGATAAATCCACCCAAAATACTATCGATCTAGTAATCAACAACCTTCACAACCTTATGTTCTAATCCTTACATGCGCTTCACTAACTTTGGAGTCCACACAATAGGGTTATCCAACTTCTAGGTAGGTTGACCCTCCGCCAATTTAGCCAACTATTTGTATAATTTACACAGAAAGGTGAAAAAGAAAACTTTGTGTTCATCTGTATATCGATATATCTATAACCACTCTTCTTTTGATAAGCACAGATTCCTATTTTCTTGAGCTGCAAACTTGTGCAACTTCCGACCTATCCACTTTTCAATCTCCTTCTTTATTGGTCTCCACGAACCCCACATCACACGTCCCTCAGATAGATCTCGGTCCTGACAACGGAACCATTTGTTGGCTTGAGGGGGCTTGGACCCAGGTTCGGAGTTAGTTGTGCTAACCAACAAAAACCTACACTATCGGCCCTTTCGGCAACAACCCGCGTAGCATAGGCTGCAGTCTCACCCGAGGAAGTATTAGGGGATGCTAGAATCAGGTTTCTGCATCCATAGGATTATGTGATGTGTTTTCTGCAGATCTAGGGATTTATCTTGACCTTCGCGAACCCTAACCCTTAAACTCGGAACTTACAGTAAATGATAGTAAATAGAATTATGTCCTTTGTCAATTGCACTAAACATGCATAATATCATATAGATAAACAAATCTATGTCTTCGCGAATCTATTAAGTACTTTTCCTGATTAAATGCATTCAACATATCAAAAATACAATAAATTCAGATATAAAATAGTAATACATAGATACACAGATAGTTCTTCAAAATAAGATTTTATTATGCTTCAAATCTTCAATACAGCTCTTCCCAACCCTGTGAACACAACTGTGGACTTACCAAGGTCTCTGTGCACATAGCTGCAGGAGCCTTCCCCTTCGCCCAAGTACAGAATAGATAAAATCAGACTCAACTCATTTACTTCTCTACTTGGCTATTGTATGACTCTTCTATGACTTCCTTTTATATTCTTCTTCATTACAATACCACGGTTCGTGAACCATGGGTAGGTCTCAAAACAGGTTGAATCTAACAAACTAAGGGGATTTGACCTTCCTAAAGCCCCCTTGACTCCTATTGACCTGTGCTACTCATGCTTCGCTCCTCAAAATGCAGAGACTTTACAATAAATTTAACAAAACTTAACAAAATTTGACCCAGGGGACCCCGTCCCAACAACTTGTAGCATACTACCTATCCCTCCTGCATCAGGACTCCATGAATTCCTTTCTTGCAAGAATTTGTACATACCAAAAGCTCTTTATCTGGATTTGAAATCTTTAGAACTAAAGAATTTGCAAACAACTACTTCAACTGCTCAAAATTGGTTGCACATTCCTCTGTATATTCAAATTTCTTTCCTTTTTGCCGCAGCGATGTAATATGATATGCAATATGTGAAAAGTTCCCAATCAACCTCCTATAATAACCTGTTAACCCCATGAATGATCTGACCTCATCCACATTCCTAGGAGCTGCCCATTCCATGATAGCTCTGATCTTTTCCGGATCCACTGTTATGCCTTCCTTGGAAACAATATGTCCCAAGTAATGTACCTTTGCCTAAAAGAAACTACATTTACTAATTTTGGCATGCAAGTGATGCTCTCTATCTCAATACTACTGCTAAGTGTTCGATATGTGCTGCCTCATTCTTATAATATATTAATATATCATCAGTGAATACTATCACAAATTTGTCCAGATAAGGACACAACACACTATTCATCAAACACACAATAGTTGGAGCACTAGTCAAACCAAAATGAACCACAACAAACTCGTAATGCCCATACCTAGTCTTAAAATCAGTCTTGTAGGTGTCCTCTTCTTTGATGTGTACCTAATGATATCCTAATCTCAACTCAATCATCAAGAACATTGTTGCTCCCTTCAACTGATCAAACAAGTCATCGATCCTCAACAATAGATACATGTTCTTAATCGTCACCTTGTTTAGTTGCTTGTAGTCAATGCACAACCTGAGAGTACCATCCTTCTTCTTCACAAACAATATTGGTACACCTTAAGGTGATACACTTGGCCTAATGTATCCCTTGTCAAGCATTTCCTTCAACTGCAACTTCAATTCTGCTATCTCTGGAGTTCTCATCCTATAAGGTGCCTTTGATGTTGGTGCTGCCCCTGGTACCAACTCAATGGAAAAGTCCACTTCCCTGTGAGGTGGAAACTCTGAAATCTCTACTGGGAATGCATCCTAAAACTGATGTAAAACTGGTTACCTCTTTAAGAAATTTACATCCTCAACATCCTTACCTTTATCACTAAAAACATGCACTGCAAATAATACACACCCTTTCCTACAACTGCACTTTGCTACATAGTTGTAACCATCCTCACTAATGTAGGATTCTTCTTACCCTACAAGATTATCTTCTCTCCTTCATCATCCAAACACTATATATCCTTCTTATAACAATCCACCTTAGTCCTGTGAAGGTATAACCAATCCATACCTAAAAGCATATTGTATGATCCCAACGAAAGCACATTCAGATGTGTTGATGTAGGCATACCATTCAACTCAAATTCAAAAGCTCTTACCCAATGATGAACTATTTTCTTAGTACCAGTAGCCAATTGCACCAACCAAGACTCTGAATGCACTTATTTTCTCAAACCACACTTATCACCAGGTCAGGTTAACATAACTATAACTAGATCCAAGGTCAATCAAAATAGAAACAACTCAATCATAGAGCTTACCTTCCATCTCAATAATAGATTCTTGGTGATCCACCTGCCTGTTATCCAATGTTGCACAAATATGAGGAATGCTCTGGCTAACATCCCCAACTATCTGTGCCTCCTTAGAACTGTATATCTGAGGCCTACCACCCTGATACGATGGACAATCCTTATTGATATTCTCCTTGCCACATATCCAACATTGGAACTATTTCCTACCATCACCTCTATTATATTGCTCTCCAGGTTGCAACCCATGCCCCTTCTCTACTGCATTAAACTTCTTATAAGGAACAATATTCTCTTTCTCACCTACATTATATGGCCTTGTTCTCTTTAGTGTCCATTTACCTTTATCTTTGTCATTCCCTTTCCAACCCTGCTTAGACTCGGTCTTACACTTTGATTGCTCATAATAGTGCTTCAACTTTCTAATGACTTCTTCCAACGACTGAGGCTCATCATACTGAATCTGATCCTTGAATGCTAATGGAAATCTAATGATAAATCTCTGAAATTTTGTCTTCTCGTCCCTTAGATACAACACATATTTCAACAACTCTAGGAACTTATTCATGTACTTCTCATCTATCATTGATCCCATCTTTAGCTCATAGAACTCATTGGCCTTACTGCCATAGTACCTCTCTGACAAATACTTCTTCCTGAAGAATCTCTTGAATTCATGCTAACTCAACTCCTATGTCTTGATGTCTTTCACATGCTTCAAATCTTCCCACTAGATGTTTGTTTTCCATTTGAGACTGAAAATAATTATCTTGGCCTTCATGTTCTCTGTATAGTCATGCAACTCAAAGAACTTCTTCATCCCAAGTAACCATGCCTCTGCATCTTCCGGTTTCTTCAACTCTCCATCAAATGTAGGTGGCTTGGCTTTCTTGAACTCATATGGAAAATATCCCTTGTCACTCCTCCTATAAGGATGATAGCGATGATGACCATGATACTTGTCTAAACCAAGAATAGAATAGAACCAATATCCATTGCCTCTCCTCTCAGGTGCATCCAAGAACTTGCCATCTTTTTCTGACCTATGCCCACCATGAGACCTACTTCCATATGCCCCATTAGTATTTTCCTCTTGTCCATAACTGATATGCGGTTTCCCCTATCTCTGCAAATTAGACAAATTATGAAGGACGATCGCATTAACCTTTGCTTGTTTCTCCTATGCCCCGACAAGTCTTTCTTATGACTGAATGATTCTATTGTTATCTACCTTACAACTTCTGATTACTACCTTTAGACTTCTCAATGTGTCTATTATGTTCGGAGAGTACTCATCTCTTGGTTGCTCATTTGATTTGTAAGGAGAGTCTCATGAAATGTAATCCACCATTTTGCTAGTAATCTTTGATCCTCTTCTTCTTGCAAGCATACCATATCAGATATACCAAATATAAACATAATCAACATACCTCAGTGAAGTTCAGGGGAGGTTGTCTTGTCTACAAAATCAATCTAGATTAGTGTATATACACAATCATATCAATATATTGACATCATCTCAATCATCATCCCAGTTACCATGCATGATGTCACAAACTTTAACACTCACTATATATGTGCTAATCATAGCCACTATAATACATGCATAACAACCATATAGACATTGACATGCACGCACGACAAACACATTCTTCCCATTCATTCCAAGTATTGAACCATACTCTAATACAAATTTGTAACCACCCCTCCCACATTTACCCACTTTCACGGGCCTACCAAGGTAAACATGAGAGGAAGGGCTACTATGACATGACCCAACCTCCTAAGTCCCATTAAGGAAATGGGGACAACTTCTGATGACAAATTGGCCTTTCACAACATCCTACAGGGCCTCTAGGACACTCTGGGATTAAGTAACCATCCTAGGTGCCCAAACCCTAAGCTAGAACCCTCCTTCTCTGCCTTAAGCCCTCAACCACATCCATAACAAGGCCTCCATGCAGTTGGAAGCCTCCAACTGCATGCACAAGCTTACATCCATGCAGTTGCAACCCAAAATTTCTAGTTAGGAGCATGCGATCCCATATCATGAACCTAAATTCCAAGTCAGCCTCGAGACCACTGCCCAGAACTAAATGAGACTTTCTAGAATAATAATTATCATTAAGACAAGTCCATTCATACAAAATTTGATCAAAGACTTGGCCTAACCAGGCCTAACCATGACAATCATTTCGTCAAACATATTAAGAACATGTAATCTACAGGTCATGAATACATAATCTGAACATAGGGGTCTAATACTTATATGAGAATCATCAAGAATGTCTAGTACCCTCTCATACTAACTACAATAAAATCTATTACATCATACATTCAATAAACATTCATCAACAAATTAAAACATGTCAAGAGCCATAATTAGAACCTATTATAGAACCATGCTTATAACCAACATATAACTAGAATAATAACCATGATATAACAACCATTAAAGTCACATAATAACAAGTACAATTACTCATGAAATACAAAGGAAGAGAGCTCTTATTAACATACAAAAAAGCCAACAAAGCTAGGGACTTCCACGTACCACCCAACCATAGATTGAGCTGAACCAAATCTTTCTTTTAGCCAATCATCCTCGTGTCATATTCCAAGCATGAATATGGGACTCAAGACAAAAACAACCAGGGATTCCTAGAGATTAAACCACCTCCACCCTCAGGCTTTACCGTAATCCCACCAAAACCATTCAAGGGATCACTAGGCCCAACACAAGCACATAAACAACCAGGGCTTCCTGGAGATTAAACCATCTCCACCCTCAGGATTTACCACAACCCTGCCAAAACCGGTCAAGGGATTATTAGGCCCAAAACAAGCTTGGATTCCTCATAATTTCTTCAACAATACATTGAGGAATTTGTCTATATCCACCCTCAAGTTTTACTGCAATCTTGCTAAAATCGGTTAAGGGATTCCAAGGCCCTATGGGAATTTTCCCGAGACCATTTCACTTGGTTCCAAAACCATTTGACAATCCAAAGCTCAACCAAGTAAAAGAACCCATCACACCATGGCTTTCTGGAAATGGTAAGGCAAGGATGAAACCATTTTCAAACTTGGAAAAACCCATGCCAATGACAACTAGAGAATCAAATGCACACATGAATGTACCATGCATTCACAAACCAGTTAGGAAATCACACATACAACATACAAGTATTCCCGTTGAATTTGCTTGATCCAACTTTTCTTTGCTTGTCCCTTGCTTTTGTTTTCCTTCTTGTCCTTCCTTTACTTTCTTTTCCCCAATGCTAGAGTGATCCAAGAATGCTCTAAGTGTGCAATAGTATGATAGAATAGATAGAGCTCCAAAATTGAATTGACAAAAGGTTAACCAACAAAAGTTGTAAATTGGTCCTCGTAAGCCTTTTTATTATTGGGGCCTCTATTTTCTTCAATTTCCTCTATTTTCCCTTCAATTTCCTCTTTATGCAATTTTGTGACCTTCCATCTCCCTTTTCTCCTATTTTCCTTTATTTTCATAATTGAAATACCAATTAATGCCTCTTTTCCTTTGCCAATTTCCCCAAGCCATAATAAAACAAATGAACACCCACCAAGGTGTTTTGCCCGACATTCAGCTTGCAATACATGTCCCATGACCTTGGTCTTATTTTGCCTTTATTAATTTTATTACATGAACTTTTGACATGGAGCTGTTACAATTTGTATTCATGTTGTTGTGTTCCTAACTTATTCAATTTTAGTTATTAAAGTTGTTTTTAAATTTACATTCTAAAATAAATCATATATAAATGATATCTCTTATATAACATATTTAATACTTATAAAAATGTACAATTAATATACATAGAACTTATAATATTAATGTAAATTTATGTGAAATTATTAAGCATTAAGATAAATATTTTGTTTTGAGATTTATATTTCTTTTTAAATATAAAATTTTTAAATTTATAATTTTATTTTTTTAATATTTATAAATATTTTTTAATTTAAAAAATATAGTTAAATTGAAATAATAGGTGCGGTCTAATTTATAGATGAAATGATTTATTTCACTGTAATCCAACCATAAAATTTCAAGCAAGATTTAGAGAAATAACTTTTTCGGATCAATCACGTGCATATTTTAGGGTTGATGCATTTCAAACCAACGAATGTGGTTCATTGTGAGGATTGTGATTTTTTGTTGTTTAAAATACATTTTTGAATGCATAAATGGATTCAACACCATGAAAAACCTAGGGCACTCGAATTTTACAAGTTAAACAACTTATACTCAAGTTTTTAAAAATCTATTTTGGTTAAAATTAATTAAAAAAATGCTCTCAAAACTGTCATTTTGTCTATTAGTTAGACTATGCGTTAAATAATATTATATGTTTTTTGTCATGTAGTTACTTGGATTTAATCTAGATAATTAAGTTCTCCCCATTTAAAATCAATTTTTGTAAGCAACTTATTACATTCTTTATTTAAATATGTCAGTAGTCTTTAAGTGTGACTTTTTGGAAAGTTTTCCGGTTTATTTTATGATATAATTTGTCTACAATCTGACAGGGATTTATTGAAATCACAAGTTTGACAAGTGAACTCTTCACAATCGAAGTTCCCTAGGAGTTTTTGAGGATGTTGAATCCCCATATATGTAGTCAAAAAACCAGTTTAAACAACACAAATCAAAGATTTGACCATAATTTTTTTCATTGGGTTCGGCTAGAAATCCCTCGGGAACTCCAAAAAGTCACACTTAAAGACCACTCCATAAATATGTACTTATATCAAACTTATGTTTTAAAAATTCAATTTATTACACGTTAAATAATATATATGTTTTTTGTCATGTAGTTAATTGGATTTAGTTTGGGTAATTATGAGGAATGTTATTCTCCTCATATAAAATCATTTTTTGTAAGTGACTAATTAAAATTTTAATACAAGTATGTATTTATATCAAACTTAAGTTTTAAAAATTCAATTTGTTTTGAATGCCACCTTTTTTTAGGTTAACGTCTATGGGGATTTGCACAGGTGACATTTTCACAAGGAGTACCTTAAGGACAAGTCTAACGAGGCAGAGGAATTGCCTGGACGACCACTTTTGGTCGGAATCCAGGCAAACAAATTTCAACAAATCTTGTAGAAGCAGTGTTTAAATCGTGTTTTTGTAGGTGAAAATAGATTCAAGGCCATCAAAAACCTCTAGGGCACCCAAAATCTTGAAATTTAACAACTTTAACTTGGATTTACAAAAATTACTGCCAGAATTTATCAAAATATATTGTTATGAAACTAGCTCACAAAAAGATAGAAAAGAGAGATCCACGCCTTAGAATTTAGCCTCTTCGAGGGGGCAACCTCCTTTACATTACATAAATGAACAATTCTTGGATGCCACAAATGATAAGACCTCCTTTCTATATATAGGAGTCTAAGGGGTCATAACATAACCAGAGCCGACATAACCATAATAATGTAAGGGCACAATAATAATAATAGTGGGCTTCTATGGGGCACAATAGTAACAATATGGGCACTACATGGGTACATCAATATAATAAGTGGTTTGTACTAATAACAATAAGGGGTGACACTAGTAGTATAGGGGCCTAACAGGCTGACTGCATAGATAGGCGGATATGAAATGGACCAGGTAATATTAGATCTAGGATCTGATGAAAATTTCCTACCTAAGAAAATGTGGGAAAGAAATGGGAGACCTACGCTGCATTGGTCTCCTATTCAGTTGCACATGGCAAGTCAACAGAAGATTATTCTGATGGGGCGCTTATATGGTGTAATGGTGGACATTGAGGGTACAAGTGCATTGACTGACTTCGAAGTCATTGAAATAGTAGATGCCAGTAACCCATACCCTATGATATTAGGAGTTGACTGGGATTTTGATATGGACATGGTAATCAAATTCAAGAAGAGGAAGATGACATTTGAAAGGAAATCACTGAGGGTTGTAGTGCCACTAGATCCTTCTAAAGGAGCATGTTATACTGAACCTGTTCACGACTTTGTGGAAAGTGATGATGATCTAGATTAGATATACAACATCACAACGTGAGATGAACATTGGGTCAATCCTATAGCCGATGGGTGAATTGCATGGGACAGGGATAGCTCCTACACCTCAGATTCAGATGAAGAGATTGTACACTGGCAGAATTAATTGCATGAAGTATCTATGCTCTATTGCAATATGATGACCAAATAACTGTGGTGTGTCTCGACTGAGGTAAGGAAGATTCTACATTATGATGGGTTGACTGATGTGGATTTGTTTTTAGATGAATTTGAAAGGGAAGTACCAGAAGAACATCGATTTTAGGCAATGTAGTTGGCGTTGTGTGCTACCCCTGCCCATTGGTGGGGTATGCACAAGGAGAACTTCGTCAGATGGAAGGAAAACAAAAGAATGATGAAATTAAGGTTTGGGTATGCTAATATTCAGATGACAGAAAAATACAGTGGGAAGGATGATCCACGTGATCATTTGGCACGATGGACTAAGGCCTAGGGGACAAAACCACAACCAAAGTGGGTGCACATTTTCTGCCATACCTTAGATGCAATTCCAATGAACTTGTATTTGGAGACAGAGCTTCACCATGGGACATATAAAGGGAGAATTTCTTATTAAATTTCAGCTTTGAGGATGGATTTGAGTGTATTTGATGAAGCACTCGAAGATATAAAAGTAGCTATATTCAAAACACGTAAGGAACCGATAGAATGGGCTCATCTGGATTGTAGTACACAGTTGTGCCATGCGCTGGAGTGTTACAATGTGACTGTTGAAGAGGAAGAAGAAGACCTATGGAATATTAACATTCTCGAGATAGAAGGACAATGCAAAGTCGATGGACCACAAGTTGCGATCCTAGATATATCAGAACCTTTGAAAACTGGATAGGTAAACATTGGATCTAAAGCAAAACATAAGTTCTTAAAGTGTTGGTGGTGCTCGACCCACCAACATGTCAAGGGATCTCCTCAGTAAGGTCCTAATTATACCTCAGATTGTTTGGTGTAGGAGTCCCGGCATTAGGTCGTACAATAATGCCTTGACTATGATTTTGTATAAGGCAAGTAAGATGTCTTTGTTGGTAGCAAGGGTGTGACATATGCAGCAAGCCAAGGAAGGTGCATGAGTGGTTCTAACACATGGGATTTGAGATGAGTGTGCCCCTTGGAAACTTGTGATAGCATGAAGTTAAGAAGGGAACACACGAGCAAAGATGCATCACAACATGGAAGGAAAGTTAGCTAGCAATCCAAGGTGATGGTGTAACCAACAACACATTTCAGAAAGATTGATACATGCCTACATAGAAATAGCTATACATGCATGCGTAATAAAAAGGATACATATATCATTAGCGTAAATAGATAGCTGAAATACAATACAACATATGCATGAAATGTGTTGGCTCTTTTTATATTAAGTGTAAGTTCCAGTCATATAATACATCCATGTCCAACCACTAGTTCCAGCAATGGAACGTTATAGCGACAACCGCCTGCTCCACCAAAGAGATGTACTAGCTCTACGTAATGGAGAAGCCAAGGCTCGTTACAATATTGTCCAAGCTCTCTCTAAGATAGTATTGTCGGAATCTTGGCTAACTAAAAGCCTCTATAATGAGTTATGAGGTGCTATTTATAGCAAATGGTGGGGTGGCCCTTGGCATTCCCCTTTGATCTGTTCATCTACTCTCATGACTCTTCAACTACTCTATGACTGCTACATTGAACTATCGACACTTGAACTTCCATTTCACAAAACGTTACATTGCAATGCACATGTGCCCATGTGAGACAAAATGGCTTGAGCAAGCCATGCAAGACATCACTGACACTCAGACAATTGTGGTGAGACCAACTCTTTGACATGCTTGTGATGGTTGAAGGTGATGAGGTGATGCCAAGCTTCGTTTTCTATGATGGTGTCCATGGGCTCAATGGTGACATCTTGCTGAAGTGAACTCTTGCCTTCATTGCATCGAAGTGCACCGATAAGGCTCCTCTATCCAACTCGTCTGATAACATGCGCATGGTTGTCCTGGGGAGACAAGACCAGAAACATGTTGATGCATAATGTCTAGGCTACTCTCCAAGCATGTGTTGGTGGTCATGCACATCAACTTGTCGACGTACATGTTCAGCTCCAGTCAGACTTGCTTCTTGTCTTTGCCTCAGAGAGTGTGCTGAATGGGTGGGATCGGATGCATGCACAAAATGACATGCATGATGATGCATTCCATTGCATGCAATCAACAAAAATTCTCACCCTATCTACTTTGTGCTAGTTGCTTGGATGTATCTATAGCTTGTACGGGCACAGTTTCATCTATGAGTGCATGTTGATCCCCCTGTTGTACATGTTCCTATTGTAACTCATTCTCTTGTCTATGTGGCTCCTGTTATTACTTGAGTTGTTGCTTCAACACTTGCAACTCCTTATCTGTTCCTTTCTCAGCCTTTGCACGATCTTCATGTCGTGTTGTCACCTCATAGTCTGAGTCTTCAAAATTGCTTTCATCCCAAGTGGATTTTCTTGAGGTTGCAACTTTGTTCCACCTCCATGTTATAAAAAAAATTCCTCTTACATTCGTTGCATTTGGTATGTTGCCTTTAGCTATTGTTGATGGTGCTCTTTGCTATGATGTTGTTGTTGTCATATTTTGATGTCCTTTTCTATGAACAACTCGATGTCTTCGTGGGTAGGCAAGTTCATAGACACTTGATTGGTTGCATCCGCAAGTGTTCTGTGAACAGTGTCTTCAACTTCGCTCTCTTGGAAACCATTGTACTTGTGCTACTGAGAGGCAGATGAACACCTGCGATACCTAGAGACATGGAAACACTCATGGCAAGAAATCTATCAGTCAAAAACCAAAACGAACTTGAGAACTGACTTGCAACATACCTGTGTGACTAATCATGAAGGTTGCGCAATTTCCACCGGGAGGTTAGGAGACTGACCACTAAACTGTTCAAGGCACAATCTGAGCTGTCAATAGGCTAACTGACTGCTGGAACTGCACAATGCATAGTCCATATTAGCCTGCTGAGGACTGAAGTTGTGCAATTTCAGTCAGCAGTGACATGCAACTAGCAAACTGCATTGCCCAGTTTCTAGGGCCAACTGGACACTGCCTCCAAGAATTGCACAATGCATGCCTGGAGGTCAATGCCTAGCTAGACTTGCACAATTTCTAGAGGGAAGGTAGAGCCTTCATTTCTTGAAATGTGCAGTGCTCATCAACCAAGGCACTGTTTGGGCCAAGGCAGCCTTGTCTGGCTGACGAGCAACTGAAAACATGAGAAGTGCGAATGCATGATGAGATGAGTGCAAACAAGAGTGAATGATTATTCATGCAAAAAAAAGCGCGGGATTCAGAAAATGGGAAAGCATGCATTTGTGTGAAGTGAGTCACTGCAACGGTGACTGTCCATGTAAAACCGTGTTATGCATATGACAGGAGTGAGATGTGAATGAAAAATGAAACAATGCTTATACAAGCTAACATGCATCAAAACGACAAAAAACACTCATTTAAATCAAGAAGACAAAAATCACGCAAAGCAAAACACAAAAAGTGACATAAATGCAATAGAATACATGGAAGGTAGGCTTACCCAAAAATAGCTAAGTTGAATGTGTCGACGACTCCCAGATGCAATGTGGGATGTCATAGCTGCAAGGTCAATGTTAGAAATGAGATCTGCAGCATCTGGTTCATGAGTTTTGATAAAATCAAAGATGTGATGCACCTGCCACAAATCTAGGAAGAGTGACACTTGGTGGGATGTTTTTGAAATGATCCTTGCATGCAATCTCCAGCTGCTAAAAGAAGATCCCTAAATCAGGGAATGCCTTCGCATGTTTCCTTGGGAGAAGTAGTCCATGCATGAAAATTAGTTTTGTTCAGTCCCAGAGGGAACTGGTCAACTCTACTACACATGCAACAGCCTTCTCAGCTGGGAGAAAAAAATGCAAATTTATTGGAGGGAGCTGGGCTAGCTGCCGAGAGGGATTGCGCAATTTCTAGGAAGAGCAGCAAATTGTTGCCCAGAATTGCACAATTTTTGGGCTGAGCAGTCCTGCTAGGAGGAATTGCGCAATTTTTCCAATGAACAGTGACAGGCAGATTTGCACAATTTTGGAGCCCAACAGGCTGCCAGACATAATTTCGTAATTTATTGAGGGAGTTTCCCAGTCCACAGCTAGACCAAGTCGGTGAAATAGCCTGTGAGGGGGATGCAACAAGTTTTGATGGATAGGCTGTCATTTTGCAAGAAAATCATTAAAGCTTGTATACTTGACAAGGCAAGGCATGCTATTGTGAAAGGTTGGTAGGGAAGCTCCAAAACGAAGCTAATGAAAAATATTGGAGGGTGGTTATAACCGCTACAACACGAAGATAAGTGACCATTTGGATTTATTTCCAACAAAGTTTTCGTATATGAAAGGGATTGTCCGAGATTTAGATTTTATGAGGATTAGGTTGAAGCTGGATGTGAAGCCTGTTAAGCAGAGATCTTATTGGCTAAATCCAAAGTATAAAGAAAAGGTATGCCAAGAACAGGATAAGATGCTAGATGTCGGTATTATTGAATGAGTCAAGGAATTCAATTGGGTAAGCCCAATGGTTGTCCAAGAGAAGAAACAGGAAGGTGAAATATAAATATGCGTAGATTTAAGAAAGTTGAATGATGCATGTGTGAACGATTCCTTTCCAACACCATTTACTAATGAAGTATTAGAGAATGTTGGTGGATAGGAGGCTTATTCATTTAATGATGGATTTTTGGGATACCATCAAATAAAGATCGTGCCAGAAGATTGAATCAAGATATCCCTCGCGGCAGAGTGGGGTTGCTTTCAATATACAGTAATGTCATTCGAATTGAAGAACGCACCTGCAATTATTTTCCAAGTAGTAATCACAGCAATCAAGCAATTTATTCACAACTTTTGGAAGTCTATTTTGATGATTGGACTATGTTTGGGTTGGTGAAGCGCCATGTTGCGAGCCTCCATCATACCCTGGATACATGTTGAAGGTATCAGATTGCGCTGAACTTGAAGAAGTGCATATTTTGTGTGCCCTTTGGAATTTTGCTTGACCATGTTGTATGTAAGCAGGGCTTGATGGTGGACCTAGCGAAGATCATTGTGGTTGTGAATTTGGAAGCTCCTAGGAATGTAAAACAGTTGCACGAGACATTACGGCACACTGGGTATTATAGGAAATTGATCAAGGCATATGCTCAGATAACCATTCCAATGGAAAAATTATTGAAGAAAGATGTGATGTTTTGCTGGGATGAAGACTGTTAGCACAATATGGATGTCTTGAAGGAAAAGGTGGTAACTGCACCTATTTTGATGTTTCCAGACTGGAAGAAAGAATTTGATGTGCATGTAGATGCCTCTTGCATTACACTAGGTGTGGTATTAACACAAGAAAGTGAAGGATAAATTGATCATCTGATAGCCTTCGTAAGAAGAAAGTTATCCAACGTTTAGAATAAATACTCCACTATACACCGTGAAGGGCTAGCAATGGTCTATGTGCTGCAAACATTTAGGCATTATTTGTTGGGGGAGACTTTAAAATGTATACAGATCACTCTACGCTGAAGTACCTGGTTAATGAGCCATTTTTTGGGGGGAAGATCTGCCGATGTTCATTGTTGTTTCAAGAATATTACTTTGATTTGATTGTAAAGTCTGGAAGGTTGAATAAATTACCTGAGGCTTGTGCGATTTTTGATCCAATTGTCAATGTAATGCCAATTATTCTTGTTCTCTCAACTTATATCCCTTTTTCCCTTTTTATTTTTCATGTCAAAAAGCTAAACCCAATATTCAGTGGTCCATCTGTGGGAAACACTATATGTACTAAATTACCCTTACAAATTTTGTATTCTCCCCACATAGTGAAAAAGTCTTACAAAATCTTTCCCATAGTTCTAACCAATGGTTCATCCATCTGTCAAGGATTGAAACAGGGGAAGAACCAAATAGTTTGGAGGAAGGACTGTCAGATGCACATCTCTTTAGGGTGCGCGTCATGGATGATCATTTTTCTGATATCATTTAGTTTTTAACCACGACTATCGCTCTGGAAGGCTATTCTCCTCAACGAAATAAGGAATTAGTAATTCGTTCTACAAATTTTTCAGTGATTGCAAGTCACTTGCATAATATGGGAATAGATGAGATAGTACAAAGGTATTTTCCTAAGTTTTCACACGTTATTCTCCTTGGTGAATGACATGGTGGAGTGGCAGGAGGACAGTATGCAAGAAAAGCAACTGACAGAAGATTTTACTTGATGGGTTATGGTGGCCGACATTACATAAGGATTCTAAGGCATACTCCAAGGTGTGTGATGCTTGCCAAAGGATGGGGAAGCCTTCGTGAAGAGATGAATCACCTTTAAATCCTTAGGTTTCATTGCAGGTATTTGACAAGTGGGGCATTGATTTCATAAGTCCAATACAACCACCAAGAAAAAAGATGAGCCTGCGGTATATCATTACCGAAACAAAGTACTTAAAAAGATGGGTGGAAGAGTAACTAGTGAAGGATTGTATAACTACTACCATTGTGAAGTTTTTGTTTGAATGTCTTAACATGAATTGGATGCCCTAAGATGTTGACGAGTGATAAGGGTACACATTTCTTGAATGAAACGATCAGCGTGATGCTTGAAGATTTACAGGTGTATCATCAAAACAGCATGCCCTACTACCCATAGGCAAATGGAATGATGGAAGCATTTAAAATATCTTGGAGAATGCGTTGATGAAGGACTGCAATACATAGAGGAATGACTAGGATATGCATGTACCAGCAATGCTATACACATATAGGACAACCTATAAGAAGTTGATAGGCCAAACACCATTTAGGCTGGTCTATAGGAATGAAGCAGTGATGCTTGTGGAGTATATTGTGCCAAGTTTACGTATTTGCAGATTTGACATAGATGGAAAATCGTGAGACCTTAGAGGAACAACTCACATAGCTAATGGAGTTAGAAGAGTATCGCTTCCTTGCAAGATTTCACCAGCGAGTGCAAAATGAACACGAAAAATCATGGCATGATCGGCACATTAAACTGCGCACTTTTAAGATGGATGATTTAATTTTTCTATATGACAGCAAGTTCACAAAATTTCCAGGGAAATTTCAAATGCACTAGTTGGGGCCATATGTTGTTAACGAGATAACAGATGGAGGTGCAGTTTAGCTCGCAAAGCTGAATGGGGAACCATTCCATTGAAAACTGAATGGAAGTAGGCTGAAGTTGTATACAGGGGATCTTGCCCCTACTCAATGACTACATTATAGCAAGATAGTCTTAGTAATCTAGGTAGTTGTAAGGGATTACAGAACTATAAACTATAATGCCTAAAAAGAAGAAAATCATAGTAGGAAGGCTACGTGACGGAAGACAGGAGTATGACAGGTGAAGTTGTGTTAGATGAGCTGTACCATGGAGGATGGTACTGTGCAAGAGGGTCCAAAAATAGTCGTTGGAGTTACTATTCGTGATTTTATGGAAAAAAATCCATTAAGAGGAGTGGGTAGGTGTCATTTATGGTGAAATTATTTGGAGATCTGCCACCGAAGATGCATTTATGATCCGAAATTAGAGGGAACGGTCAGATTTGAATTCAAAATCTCCTATAAATTGGGCATGTTGGTCCACCGAGAACACTTTTCATTTTTACGACTGTGTATAAGCCCTCTTGTTTTTGTTTTATGAATCGTAAGGTTTGGGAGGACTTAATTACCAATCTGACATTTGCAATGCTGCCTAAAATTAACTAGAGGATTATTCTCGAGCAAATTTCTACTCCAGTCAATTTTGAAGCCACAATTTCTCAGGGAGAATGTCCTGAGGTTGTATCTATGGAAGTTGTGCCCCCTATGCCTTCGGTACTAACATTTCCTAAGCCAAATAAATATGCTGCAAAAGAGAAGCAGAAGAAACCTATGTCAATGAGATATTCACCGAGGAAGAATGTGGAGGTTCGACATACGGAGAAGAAGGATAAGAATTCAGAGAAAATCATGGATCTCGAGGAAGAAGAATTCCATGGCGTGAAAGAGTAAGATGTTGAGGAGGGAGAGTCTATCACACGGATCCCAGAGTATATCCCTCTACGAAAGGTGAAGACAAAAGTAACGAAAGACCCTGATTCCAAAAGGTTTACAATCTCGACACCCCTATTACTAGAACAAGTTGAATTTGAAGGTGTAGTCTTAGCATGAATCCTGATACTAAAGATGGAGGATTGGGATCTCGTAGACCATGATAGATTCCCTCATTTGGATACTCACAAATATGTGAAGAAGATTCATTATGAAGAAACCAGGGTTACGCATCTGGAACCCATGAAATGGGTCAGAGGTGTTGAGTAGGGTGGGTTGCTACACATGCTCTATGTACCACATTTTCCAGGCCCATTATCAACATTGTTTGTGTACGCCAGCTAATCGTGTTGTTGCATAATGGGTGCTTATGGCTCGGTGAACCCATCCCAATCATGGATATGCTCATCCATCGAATTACAAAGTTTCCCTATAAAGGGGCGGACCCTACCAAGGAGTTTGGAGGGAAGAGTGGAGAAAAGGAGCTGGTAGATAAGATGAAGGAAGATTTGGATTTAGTAAAGAAGTCATGTGGATATTCTATTCAATCCATTTAGAACCAAGTGGTGTAGTTCACCACCCAAATTCTTGCAGGCAATATTATGAGGAGATGTCGCGCGGGCGAAGTTCTAGCGCCACTAGTGTTATTAGCTACCAAGTGCACGAAGGGAGTACAATATAACTGGGTGAATTATTTGTGTAAGCAGTTCCTCGCGAACTATCACGAATCACAGGAGGATAGTAAGACATTTCATTATTCCTTGCTCTTGTTGCTCATTGTCTTAGTATCATGGCGATCACTAAAGGATAGTCGATTTCCTCTGTAGGCAGAAGAGTTACTAGAGGTGGCAAGGTTTTCTTCAATGTCATCAACAACAGATCCGAAGGGGATCAAAGAGTCGAAGATATTCTGGATATTGATGGAAATGGATCTTCGCATAGTAATTAGTCAGCGACCAAGGTTGTCCCAACCTTGTTCGAGTAGTTGAGGGCCTTCACAGAGTTCGAGGTTGATTTCCATAATGTATCAATCAGGGTGAGGAAGGACCCTAAGAATATATGGCACAATCTACCATACTTAGTCTCAGAAACAAACATGTAGGAGATTGTGTGCAGTTGGCCGCCAGAGTGGCGCAAACCCACGGACGTTGGTGTAGGTACCAGTAAGGGTGCAGAGAGCTCTGCTACGTAGAAGTGAAAAGAGGCAGCATAGAATACCACACGAGCATTGGCTAAACAAAAAAAGTAAGAAGCTACTACTAAGGAAGTTGCGGAAAAAGAGCATGCTACGAAAGAGCGGGCTGAAACATATAACACCGACATAGAGGAGGTCAAAGCATTGACTTCCCAGCATACCGAAGAATAGGAACATTAAAAAAAAAGGGAGATGGTGGAGAGGAGCAGAGCACTCCCTTCACATTGAGAAAGCGTAGTAAGGAGAAACTACCTGATGAATGAAGAAGAACAAATAATATAAATAGGCATGCATTAACACAATGATCCTCACAGAAGGGGATCTAGATGATATTGGAGACAACTTAAGAGACACCACAACAGAGTTGTAGAAGAAATTTTAATAGCAGTACATGTAGAAACTAGGGAACATTCAGAAGGATATGTGAAAGATGCAAATCCAAACAAGCTAAATTCAAGTGACTGTTGGTCAAGCGAGCGGGGTGCAAGCGAGCCTGGTGCAAGGGAGCAAGAAAGTAGTAGAGATGGAACGGACTTTGGACCTCAGAGTCATACCCTTACTAGAAGGATTAGTCCACATGGAATCATAGGAAGACCATGTTGTTCTCAGCACATTTAAAGACATTGGAGTGAACTTAGCCATGCTACCACTTCGGACTCTCCATGTGTTGCAAAAAGTGGGTCTTAGATGAGCTTAGGATCAGAGACCAATGCACACTTGTTGTGATCATTCAAAGTCAACAATGAGTAGATGTTCGTGGACAAGGCTCAGGCTTTGAAAGAAAAGGAAGAGTTGCAAGCACGAAGTCAGAGCCTGGAAATAGCAATAACACAGGAATGCAACTCCATTCCCGAATTAAGAATTCTAGAGGATGCCATAGCTACAACAAAAATTAAGAAATTGGCTACTGCGATTCACGTGTCCAAGCATGAGATCAGCAAAGTCACGTTTGAATTCCAGATGAAGATCTCAAAGTTACAGTTGAAGTTACAACTGGCTACTCCACTAGAGGTCCGGGAGCAATGCAGAGAAACTATTAGGGAAAACATGGGCACATTGGATACAATAGTCATAGACTGTGTGATGATATTTGATGAGGACATGGAAATATGGACAAATCTGTAGGAGGACCCAAACCTGCAAAATATTAACACATATATCTGGGAGACACAATGCAATCTTGATGAATTCAGAGTGACCATGCGCACTTTCAGGCCAGTCTAGCACCCCGCGCCATTGTAGGAAGGCAAACAACTACAATCACAGATTGAACTAAGGAAATAGTCCCTTCTCAAGGACAGATTACATCCATGGATAGATGAGGCATGTTAGCTTACTCTATCACTTCAAGAAAATTTAAATACACTACAACAGACACAACGAACGATGCGCTAAGCAGTAAAAGGCCTGACAACAGAAAAGATGGTAGAGGAAGTGCAATGGGTTGCAATACAAAGTTCTTCTGATGTAGTAACATTGTAGATTGAGTTCAGTGGCCTCCACACCATGATCAAGGCACTAGTCGAGGCACTTGAGGACGAGTCACTATACTTGTGTTGGGGGCATGTTGGGATAGGGTCCCCAAGGTCAATTTTGGATTGGTTTAACCAATTTTTGAGAAAGATTTTGTGAAGAATGTAAAGTCTCTGTGAAATTTGGAATTGGAGCATGCAACTAAATAGGAGTCAAAGGGGCTTTAGCCCCTTGTTTTGGTAAGTAGTTGGTTTTGAGACTCACCCATAGGCCGCAGTTCATGGTATTGTATTGAAAACGCTATATATAGTTGAGTTATAGTGAGTCTAAGGATGAATCTAAGACAAAATATTAATTGTCTTGGGCAAGTACTAAGGCAGGAAAGCTCTGTTTCCTATAATTAGTTGAAAGGGGAAGGCTCCTACACCTGAGTGCGTAGAGACCTTGGCATGTCCGTAGCTGAGTGTGCGGGCCCCTGTAGCTAGGTGCATAGGGTGGAAAAGTCTGTAAAGTTGAACGCTGGATATAATAAAGATTAATTTTGAGCAATTATCTTGCCTCTGTGTTTTATTATTAATTATGTTCAACTTATGAATTATGGCTTAATGATCTGTTTTTGTGAAATGAAGTATAATTTCTACACTAATCTATTGAATATTTAATGTATATGCATGAACTAAGTAATATAATGTTTTTGCGAAGATAAGGGTTAAGCCTGTTATGATTTTTATTGAATCGCATCGATCTACACAAAGGAATATCTAGGGTTATTTTTTAGTGCATGAAAGTGGACAATCTACTTCTTTTAAGTCTATAAGGTATGATTGTAGACCTTTATGAAGGTCTAGAAGGCATTTCCTTAGAGTTGCAGTAGTGGACCATAGAAAGACATAGATTTGAGCAAAGGCAGATCTGAGCGACAAGGGATTCAGGTTACTTATGACATGGTCTCTGGATGTAGAAACCTGGTTCTAACCTCCCCCAATATTGCTTCAAGTAAGACTGTAGCCTGTGCTATGTAGGTTGTTGTTCAAAGGGCCAGCAATTAGTGTTTTATTGGTTGGAGCAAACAACTCTAAACCTCGGTCAGGCCCCCTTAAGCCAACACTGAAATTCACCAATCTTTTCATTTACCCTGCATTAACAATTTAAAGATTTGTTTTCTTGTTGTCAGCTCTCACAATATATTCTACTATGTTTTGAATATGTGATATTTGTTTTCATGTCGATGGAAAATAGCTTTTCTGTCATAAAGTTATGGGCTACCCAAAATGATGTCACAGATATGTAATGGAACAACATCAAGCTCCACTTCATCTATGAAGTTTGTAGTGATTGTGAATCTTAGCTTACACTTTTTTGTAACATGTAATTGTGCATTGTTACATAACCATCCAAGTGGATACAATTTATTATGTGTAACAGTTTCCAAATTTAAACTCTTGACAATGTTTTCTGAGATAAGATTGGCTTGAGAGCAGCTATCAAATAACGTATCAGTCTTGTTATGTTTCTATATTACCCTTGTGTGAGATAGTTCTATTCTACTCTTGTAATTTGGAGTTTCATTATGTGAGTTTGAGGAGCTAGTGTTGGCAATGGATTCCTTCCCTTAAAACCCCATGGTTGTGATTTTTGTTTCATCACCTTATTCAAATCCCAAATCCTCTTCTTGAGTGATTGCAACTGTCTTTTCTTTTCCTTTGTTGTTGATTTTCTTTGGTTTCATTTCAGGATGGAGCTTCCAACAATGAGCTTCATTGTGACCCTCTTTAGAACAATGTTTGCAGATTATTTTCTCTCCTTCCTTTTTAATGGATTCATTTTTCTTTCCTTGAAACCCTTTTCTTTCTCTTTACCCTTAAACATATTTTTACGACCTTCTTCTTAGGTGTTTTTTCCTCTTGCATCAAAATGAGTGGCCTGCACACACACATCATCTAGAATATTTGGATTAAACTTTAAGATAGTATGCCTAAGGTAACTATGTAAACCCCCTATGTACTTCAACAAAGTGTCCTATGATTTTTAATCTACACCTAACATCAAAGACCTTTTTTTGAATTCTTGGGTGTATTCTTGCACATTTTGAACTTTTATCTGTCTAAATTTCTCCCAATTCATGATGGCTTTCTCCATATAAGCTAGACGATAGAATTGTCTCTTAATTACAACAATGAAATCATTCCAAGAAATTTATATCTTACTATGTTTTTTTATCTCCTCTTGTGTCTTTGATTCCCACCATACTAGTGTTTCACCCTCCATTCTCAAGGAAGCTAACTGAATATTTATGTCATCCTCTTGAAGATTTTGAATCCTGCAATAGACCTCCAACCGTCGAATCCAATTATCAGGATTCTCTCAATTCACTTCACCATTATACATGGGCAAATCGAATTTAACATAGAGTTTTCAAAAAGGTGATTTATCGGTTCCTTTTGAAGAATGATGATGTGTATGAGTAAGGTTTGTATTAGTGGAAGAGGGTGAAGATGCTTGCGAAGAAGAAGATGAAGAAGATGGTGGAGAGCGTGGAGGTTTGTCTCCATTTCCATGACTTACTTTTACACTACCTCCTCCTGAAGAGATTTCTCCTTTAGGAGGTTTGGAACTTTCCCTTTGCAACCTGGTATTCCTCTCTTCATATAAGACCTTCACCATCTCTATCATATCAAAGAAAGCCTTTCTGAAGGTCTTCTCATCTTCTGTCATGTTTGTAGGTTCTCCTTCATGAGACATGATCTTTGGAGTCTCAACTACAACCTAAGGTTGAACTGGTGTTGGATACTGTGGCAACCTTTCTCTCCTTTCGCTTGATCCAACTCCAGGGCTTCCAACCATCTTTCCTTCACCTCTTTTGAGTTTTAACCTTGTAAGCACGACACAAACTTACAAACAAATAAATCATTCTTTCACGAAACAAAACCTAGTGCTCTGATATCAAATTGATATGATTTAGAATATTAGTTTGCAGTGCTAAGATCTTCTTCATATTATAAACAAAATTCTTTCATTTTGCTTAAGGATTCATTAATTTTTTCAAGTAAAATGAAGAGTTTTATGTTAATTTGATGAGAAATTTAACATAAATCAGAAAATTGAAAAATAGCATAAAGATCTACAGAACATCATCAAAAATGCATTGCAACAAGCACATGATAAAGGAGTTCACCCTCCTAGGCTACGTCTCCTTGGTCCATCTTCCAATGGCTTGGGCCTCTCTATTATGCTCCAAAGTGTAAAAATATGTGTTTTCAATGCTCAAATGCTTCTGAAAACTGCTCCAATCAGTCCAAAACACTAAAAAATCACTATCTAGCCTATTTTTGCATCCACTTTGGTGGAAAGCTGAACAATTTATGACTTCTCCTAGTTCTTCCATTTTTCATTCCACAAATTGCTCCATATCTGATAGGAACCCACATTTTCACTCCAACAATCCATTAAACGAGTGAGAATTTGTTGTGTGATGGGCCATTATCCATTGGCAATGACTATCCATTGCAGATCACAGTCAGCAAGGGTTGGAGGGCTTAAGGTTTGGGTACATGGCGGGCAATTATACAATTGCAGTGTGGCAGACTTGAAAACATTATAAAATGGAATTGATGAACATCTCGCATCCTAGAAATGATCACAAATCACAGTTTGATTGTGACTCGGCAGGTAATCATAATGTTGGCCTTTGCACCATTGTGATTTGTGAGTGCGATATCGTATTGTAACTAAAACCTGCCAGGGGCTGATTCTGTAACATCAACCCTTTGCTGATATTAAAGTGTGATCCATCGCATTGTGCCTCCGGTCTATTCTTGAAAACCTTCCAACCTACCTTATTGTATCGCATCCTTCCCTGCTCGGGGGATGATTTTAACATTGACCTGCTTGCAATTACGATTTACGACATGTATGGGCCAATGGCGGCTTGCCACTTGGTGCCTCCTCATTTTTTGAAGGACCTTTCCACATCATCCATTCTAGCCATGTGAGAAAGTCAGATCTAAACTTTGAATTGCTCTAACTTCTTCATACGAGCTATGATTTGAGTTTCATTCACACCATTGGAATCAGAATGACGAGCTATTTGATCTGAAGCTGAGTTTAACAATATTCTGACACTTTGAATTTTTATCCTAATTTTGAGCCTCTGATTATACTCACATTGCTTAGAAAAATAGAATATGCCATCATCAAAATCCTCCACCTCCTCAAGTTAAAAAATAATATTAGGGGAAGGAAAAGTTGCTTTGAATCCTAACACACCAATAGGATTGGCATTGAGGGACAAAATCAGAAATATTTGATTGTAGAAAAGTGAAACCATTCCACATTACTCTTTGGGTTCACTCAATATCGAGATGAGCTTGGATGAGTTGGATAAAATAATCCTCTCTAGAATTAGTGATCCTTTCCGTCCTAAGACCTCTAAAATCCTAGCACATCTATGGGGAATCTACAAATGGAAGGGACAAATTACCAAATTGGGAGAGACTTCGACTTGATTTGGTGCCGGAAGAAATTCAACGAAGTGCCAGAGATGGAGTAACATCCAAATCTAAGGAGGAAGAGAATTTTTCCTGGGTTGGAAAGGGAAATAAGTGAAAGGGAAAGAAGGCCCAAAGAAATCTAGAGACTAGTGAGAACAATGGTAAGAAGAAGGACTAGAGAAAGATAAAAAAAAATTGCTGCCATGAATTTGGCCACTATGCAACAAAGTTTTCACGCAAAAATTCTAACAGTAAGCCTTAAAGAGGAGCAGGAGGTGAAGCACTTGCCTCACAAATCAAATTAGAATTCACCCTGATTGCATGTATGGACAACACTGTAATGGGGAGTGTGTTGTATCTACATTAAGGTCGCTTATTCCATATGACACGATGTAAATAATTATTCAGTAGCCTAAAGGAGAAGGATCTCTAGATGCACATAGAAATTGGTGATGATGGGTGGTATAGTACCAAAGGAATTGGTAGCGTAACCTTTAAGAGGGACTTAGGCTCCCATCTTCATTTGAAATATGTCATGTATATACTTGGGATGAATAAGAACTTGATCTCTACAGTGCTATTGGAGGATCATAGGCTATGATGTTGTTTTCAGTAAGGGGAAAGCCTTTTTAAGACATGTAGCTATTAGGCAAGTGAAATAGATTGGAGTTTGTGTGAAGAACCTATACAAACTTGAGGTGGAAGCTTGCACTTCTCTAAGTAGCAAGGTAGGAGAAGTGAAAAGTTGGGACATTGGAGAACTCTGGCACAAACACATGAGACACTTATACCGTGGGGCCTTAAAAATGATGCAGCAGATTACCATCAGTCTCTCGAAATGTATCCTTGACCAACATGATGTTTGCAAGGGATGCACATTAGGGAAATATTTTAAATCCACCTTCCAAGGCCAAGATAATAGAGTTGGAATAATTTTGGAGTGATTCCACTATGATGTATGTGGACCATGGGTTTTGGTTGGTTTCCCAAACCTGTTATTGGGAAGGAGTTTGTTTTGAATGATAGAAGATAATATTTTCTATTTTTTTTTTTTTTACTAGAGGTATCAACAATTGGACTAGCCTCGTACCCACATGACATGGGGTTGGTATTATTGCCAAATCTCCAGGATGAAAAATTGTACCCATATAAGTATATATTCCCCAATATCAGGGCCCACAAAAAAAGTAGAAAATCCTTTGGATAATCATTACCTCAAAATCTTTGGCAACATAGCTTATATTTCTTCTATTTCAATATGCTGCTTCTCTTTATCTTTCTATTGTGTACACTTTAGAGAAGAATTGTATGCCAAGCTCCCTACGATTTTGGAGGTAACGGGGATAAATATATAGGCAAAGAAAAAAACTTACTCATAGCAATTAACACCTTTAATACCTCTGATAGGCATGCCAAGAACATTATAAAGCAGCAGAAAATCAAGACAGCTAACAGAATAAGCAAGAGATCCATGAGAGGATGTTAAGAAATGCATCTGAAGAATTCAAGTAACAAAATTATCTAGAAAATTAAGAAATTCCCACGTATTAGTAAAGATACTTTATATAAGGGGGGAATTTTTCTCAAACTTCAAAACAATATTACATTTAGCACTTGTGTAATCCATTGAAAGGATAAGGACAAACTACAGATATATTGGTAATAATACAAGGGAATATGCTCATTTCCAATAGTCCACATATATGCAATAGGTGAAATTTCTTGATCATTTTTAGCTATTAAGTATGAAACTATTCAATAATATTCCACAAAACATGAAAAATTTAACATGATCTAGTAACAAAGTAGCTAATTCCCCAAATGCAATAATTTTTAAAACCATACAATCCAAAATCTTGTAGTCACATCAAAAAGATAAATTAAACATGTTCCCATAAGAGGGTAAATTTTCAGCATGCCCATTCCTAAAGAAGATTTCTCCACTTCTTCATGTTGTTGCATATACCTCTGCAAAGATAATAGATACACTAAGTGATGAGTATAAGAAAAACACACATGTTTCATGAAAATATTTGTGACTGTAATTCATATACAATTTTCCTTTATCATGAACCATAGAAAACTCCTAAGAAATATGCAATGTCGTATGAAACCATTTATGTCCATAGAAATGGTTTGGATTTTTGATGGTCATAATTAGAGGGTATTTATTTTGAACTATTAGTCAAAATGACAACTCAAGATCACAATTCCATCATAGCCTTTCTACAAGAAGAGAAGGATCAAGCTACCAGATTCTTAAGGACAAAATCAACCCTACTAACTCTGGCTCCTATTCTCAACAATATCGAGGTTAGCAATGATGTAAATTAAGATGTACTAAATGCAGTTTCAAAACTTTCTATGCTACAACAACTTATTGTGAAATATAGAGCTCTAACACTCCACATCCTTTATGTTGGTAATTGAAATCCATCCCTCGATATCAAACCAATTTGTGCATAAATAAAATGGTGTGTAGCTCAAAGGTAAAGATGTTTGTTGGTTAGGGCTAGGTCTTGTGTTCAATTCTTAGATTGTCCATAGGACAGGTTGGTTGGAAGCAACTTGAAGGTCTGATCTAAGAGGCTCCATAAGGGCATGTAGAAGAAAATCATTCACAATATTCATTATGTAATAATATATATAGCTCAGTACTAGAGCATCCTATCTATAAGAGACAGGTCGTAGGATCCATTCCTAACCTATCCTCATTTTAACTCAATTTAATACTTTACCCATCCAAATTGAATATAACAATTTATATATAAGTAGAAATCCAACAAAATGGAAAAGTGAAAACAACAATGCAAATACTTCATTATGCAATGCAACTACACACATATATACCTCGATGCTTTTGACATATCAAAAACCCAAAACCCTATAAAAAAACCATAGGTTTTCTAGAGAGAATGCCCTGCAACTCTAAAATTGAGACAAAGTAATGGATACAAAAACATTTTCTATTATTTATTTTTATTATCAAGTATACTTTTGCTCATGTGAGTTAAGATATTCTCCACCCCCTAATGAAATTCAAGATATGATCTTACCATGCAATTTAATATAAGATACACTTTTGAAAAAACTCAAAAAATGAAAACAAAAAACTTGATTCTGAATGTGCTCCAACTGTGCAAATTATTTTACATATTTTAGTGAAATGCAAATTTTTCTATCCATTGACAAGTGCATCTATCCAAATTTCACACCTATCAACAATTCGACATGTATAAGATTTCATTGAAGACCATAAGCCAGATTTAAAAAACAATGGTCTAACAAGTACAAATGTTTACTCAATCCATTGCAATTTGGAACTACTTGAGCACTCTTATTGCTACAACATAAATATTACATTATAAATCCAAAGATTCTATGCTTAAAAAGAAAAATTCCCATAATTCAATCCATCCTTTTATATACATGGATTTCATGCTCCACTCAACCGTAGCAATAACCATCATTACCTCTATTGCCTATATAAAACAAACCTTATTGAATGTTGTATTTTTTTCTAAATATTAAAGTATGAGTAATGTTCACTCATACTATATAATTGTGTTACTTATTAAACAAGAGAGCCACTGCCGTGGCTGTAGTCCCTGCCGGGAATTGAAACCCAGCTCGTCCATCATTTTCACAAGAGAATGAACTATGTCTCTGCCAGATATCTGTGCATTATTTACTCTAACCAGTGTAGAAAGTTGTTTTTGACTCTTGCCTTTCGACATTTTTCAAGAAATATTTCTGGTTTACCAATAAATCGCAACGAGCCTCGGGTTTATTTAGTTATTGCTTCTAAAATATCTGGAACACTGTATAGAAAAATAAAAATTTTAATAACCTTCCGTTTATAGCTTTATCGCAGCTCGTGTCAATATCAATGTTTCAGGCGATCTTTCATCCATGCATATACAATATTATATTTTGTAATTATGATATCTCGCACATTTCTGTGGAGCACTTTTTGGTTCTGGAATGTCTCTAATTATAACTCATCATTCAGCTAATGGGTGTTTGTATACATTAATATCCACAGCTCTGTTTATACTATTTTGTATATGGACAATGTTCGATTTTCAGGCTCGTCCAAGGATAGATGGACCTCTCTACTTTGTTCTGAAAAGATCATCATATATTTGGTTTTCAGTCATTACCAAACTGGCATATAATATAAACTTATGATAATTATGTACAACCTTTATTATGAACCAATTATATTATGTTTTTTCGTACTGAAAAAAATAAATAAATCCCAATATTAAACTTTTGCATCTGTGTTTATCATTATTTAACTCATCATTGTGCATCGTAAACCATGAAACAAAAATGAGAAGGAATTAAAACATTGAAATGTAGTGTGTTCGTCAATAAATAAATATATTTTGTGTAAAGAACATATGTAATCTGTAACCATATGTTATGGCAGTCTTTGACTGCAAATATATAAAAATTAAATATATAACTAAAAAGCTTTTTCATATCTGGCCATCTAAAATACAATTTTTTAATTTAACGGTTCCACGTCAGCGCACTATTATCCAGAAGAGGTTACACGTCTCGGAGCAACGAGTGTTCTAACTTGCAGTTTGCATGCACTTCACGTGTCCTTGCAGCATCGAGACAACGAAGCCACCCTCTTGTCCAAGCTCCCACGTCATGGCTTCAATCTGCGGGACCTGCTCAAGAATCAAAGGTTTCAGAAACTACTGCCATTGCTCTCTGCTCCGGCGTTCTCTGCTCCGGCGTTCTCGGTGATACAGCTGACCTCTTGATCAACTTCAGCAGGGACACCGGTATCTCTGTGCAGGTCTCAGTGCTGCTGGATGACACTGCTACATTTGAGGGAGAAAAGACAGCAGGTCCCAACCTCAACTCCTCCCGTGGTTTCGAAGTCATAGATGCCATCGAAGACGAGCTTCAATCTGCATGCCCTGGAAAAGTTTCATGTGCTGATATTCTTGCAATGGCAGCACGGGATTCTGTGGTCTTGGTAAAATTTTACTGCTTTATTGCTGAAGTTCAAATTTCATAAATGGGCATTTACCTGTTAAGAGATTTATGAAGATTATAGAGTTAAAACAGGAGAATTTTCTTCTTGTCATGATCAGACACGAGGACCATATTGGGAGGTGCCGCTGGGCAGGAGAGATAGCTTAACAGCAAGCAAAGCAGCAGTAGCTAACAGCCTTCCGGCCCCAACATCGAATATTTCAACACTCATCTCCAAGTTTAAGGATGTCGGTCTCACAGAAAACGATCTGGTTACTCTCTCAGGTTTTCTCATCTATATATACATTTATCTTTATAAGAGTAATCTGAACACATGATCTATTTTAACTATACAAAGGATGAAAAATTCAATGGTAAACGATTAATAACCATGCTTAAAGACATGAAAAGTTGAAAGAATCAAGGGATATATATGCGCGTAGGGTGTGTGTGATGGATATAAAACTATAAAATGATCAATTTCTAATCCAAAATTTTGTGATTTACAAAGTTTCAGTGTAATGTTAAGTTTTGTAAAAGGGTTATTATTATTCAGGATTATGTCACTAGGAACCAAAAAAACTGATAATTTTTTCAAAAGGACTTGTCATTGAGGATTTTAGATTACCAAGTGATTGATATGAAGAGAAATCAAAATAAAGCAAATAAACATTCTAAATTTACCATTTTTTTAGCCTTAACGTTCGTGGCTTAAAACAAAAAGAAAATTGATATTACCTGTGAAATAAAAAAAAGAAAATCCCATATAGAGCGGCTTGAAATCACTGAGCTCCATCTTTTAGGCTACACTAGTCTTTTTTATAAGCAACCTACAAAAATTACAAGCAAGGATGTTAGACAGTAAAGGCAGAAAATTGAATACAGCAACATCGTATAGGCACAGTGAAAAGATAAAGGTAACGTACCGCCATTCTTTCGCCATTCTTTATTTTTGTAGCAGTAGAAGAAGGACCAAATAAATGACATTTAAACAACTAAAAGGAAAAAATCATACAGAAATAGTGTGTAATCATACAGAAAAATAGTCTAATCATACAGAAATAGAAGTAGAACAGATTTAACCATTATTTTCTATAAAATATGTCGATTTTCTATAAAATATGTTGTTGCAGCAATATATGCAACGTTACTTCTTGCAGGGTGGAGCGGCCAGGAAGCTATCGCCGAGAGCAGAGCTGAGAGCTATCGCCGAGAGCAGAGCTGAGAGCTATCGCCGAGAGCAGAGCTGAGAGCTATCGCCGAGAGCAGAGCAGCTATGGTGCAGGATGGAGCTTAGGATGGAGCAGAAGGAGGATATGAATTAGCAAGCTGAGGGTGAAGGCGTTTTAAGGGTTCCATGCAAATTGACACGCACTGTTTCCATGCAAATTGACATGCCCTAAGTTTTCAAAGAATGCTTTACCCTAAGTTTTCAAACAAGTATACAGGCAACTCTAAATTTTTTAGCTTTTTAATACAGGCCACTCTAAACTTTTTATCCTAAGTTTTCAGAAAAGCCCGGCAATAAGAGGTCCAAATATAAACTTTGGATAAAAATCGATTGAGCAAAAAAAAATATTTCAAACATTGGGTTAAACATGACATGTACCGAAAATTTTACTCATTCAAAACGAACTAATAGCTGGTCAACGATCTATCGATCGCTATTAGTCCCAGGCAGGGACTAATAAGATTCACAAAGTTAATCTTTAAGATTTAAAACACATTGAAAAAGAAAACGAACCTGGATCTTGACACAATAGCTTTTCGCATAAATAAATGAAATCGGGTGGAGATCGCCATCAATGTCATGTGGAAAGTGTAGCTCATTTGACCTCATAATATTTTGTACTAGACGAAAATAAAAAGAGATGTAATATACATAACCTCCTTATGCATATCTTGGCAGTGAATGTAAGTTTAATTCAACTAGCATATAATAAAATTCAGACAAAACATAGGTTTTTTGCATCCTGGTCCAAACCTGAATTTGAGAATTGCCAGAAAATGGTGGATTTCCTATGGCAATATTAAACATAATAGTACCCACACTCCATAAATTTGCATGCATGTGAATACACAAATATGAGGGTAAGATGTATTATGTTTTTAATTGCATGACCAATAGTTTATAAATATGGTATTCTCGTGAGATCAAAGCATGATTAACCACCTTGGCATCATACTTCTAAGATTGCATAATCTCAGGTGCCATGTACAAAGGTGAACCACAAACAGGGACCCGCAACAACAAAAAGAAACATGAGAAAAATAATAACTTTACAGGGAAGAAAAGGAAGGGAGATGGACATCAAGAACACGAAACAAACAAAAGAAGTTACTTAAGTATACAATCTAAAAAATTCAATAAAAAATTAAAAGGTATGAACAAATAATTTCCTAAAAATCCTATCTAATTCCTTAAAGAAGTGATGCATGCATTTGGATGATCCCATGTAACATCCAAAGATCAATTCAACAAATTATAAAGCTAATTTCCAAACAATTGTAGTTAGCTCAGGCCCATATCTAACAAAGGAATAATACATATGTGGTCCTAATCAGTATATGAAAGAGGTTTATAACTATGATGCAAAAAATCTACCAATACTACCCATCATGGATTCATTTATTTGTGTACAAGAATTGTTAAATTAGGTATATGTTATCCATATCAAGGCTTCTCTCCATAAAAAAATCTTGGAAGTTGAGAAGATTAAAGCTAAAGAAAATGTAAGACATAGGCCTTTCTTTGTCTTTACCTCTATATGAAAACACATATTGTCCATGTAAACATAATAAAGGTCCACATGATAGCAGACTAGGAAAAAAACACAAAGGCCATAATATCAGTGGGCATGAAGAAAATAAAGTCCAGGGAAGCCATTAATAGAGGGCGGTGGGTTACATGCCTTGCCAAGGTTGACATAGAAGAATAGATACTTCTTAGTATTGGAGACTTTAACATTGTTATTCTTGTAAGAATAATTCAGATCCATGTTTCCAACTTGCTCAGTGATAGCTTCCACGACCATCGTTCCTCTGCTTTGCTCTTCAGGAAATCTTCCCCGCTCTTACAAAAAAAATAATCTACAAATCATAGATCTGGTACTTGAAACCCCTGGAAAGCATTTCATCGACTCCATCCAGCACAAACATCTGGATGTAATCAGGGTGAGGAGAGTGCCTATGTAAAATGTCAAACACATGGCCTAGGGTTCCAACAACAGCATGAAATCCACTCATGAGTATATGTTTTTCATCACAAACATTGCTTCCACCTATGCAAGCATGAAATTTAACCTGCAAGTAATCCTCGAGACTGTGCATGGGCATTTTGATTGTTGTGCAAGCTCTTAGGTGGGGGAAAGAATCAAATCCTGGCATTCCAGCAAGCCATAATCGAGTTGCTATAGAATTCTGGAACAGAGAGTCATTGTTGTGCCCATTCTAAACTGGGTTAGCTGTATCACATCAAAACCCTTGCAGAAGTCACTATTCCCCTTCATTCAATCATAGAAGACTTCTCAAACCCATAGGAGTAGATGCCTCTAAGAATTTTCTCATGTAGGCACATTTCATTTAAGCTCTCATGAACTTCATCGTGGCTTGCAAAGAGCTCGTATCCTTCTATTGGAAATCTATGATTTCCTTCATCTTGGTGCCATACTAGCGAGCTTCGAACAAAGTTGCATATGCTACCACTTCAACCATGATTAAGATTTATTCCAAGATGACATTAAATAGTAGAAATGGTCCTGGAGGCCAATATGCAGAGCATACCATACAACAACTAAAATGACACAAAGAGGAAAATATATTTCTCGTGCTTAATACTTTTATTTCTCCATCCCGCCTATTTTATTTTCCTTTGATTTCCTAATACATTGTATATACCATACCTTAGGATACGCATATTTCTATATAACATATAAAAACCCTTTTAACCCTTAATATATGCTCAATATATGATTTTATTTTTCTCATTTTTTATGCCCCAATATGAAGGCATGTGATATTATATTGCTTTGTAAGTGATGCCCCTGTTTTATAGGCCATTTTGTCACATCAGATCAATAGGCCTCCCATTGGGATCAATCAACATCCTATCTTCCCTTGTCATTATCTTGCACAAAGCCCTAAGCATGCCTCTTTCATTGCCCAAAGTTTCTGTCTGAAACTGCATCATTTGAGCTAGTTTTAGGATCAATGCTCACTAGCCTCTTATTGGATAGTGTTAACCTACATGTTGCTCCATTGCCTCTTGCATTGATAACCTGTAGGTTTCTCCCCTTTGCACCTACATTTGTTCTAGAAATTTGGGAATAAGAGAGAAATTTTGGAAGCCTCCTCTTCCTAAAGCTTCCAGAATTTCTTAGAACCATTTACCTCAGATAAAACATTCGGATCATATCTCACCCTCCATCCCTTACCCTTTGATCACATCCTCCCATCAAAGGTGGATCTAAGACCTTAGATTGGTAATTGGATAAGAAATCCCAACTTACCCCACTCCTCTATATATTTATAGCCTTTCATATGCAAGAGTTGGATTTTGGAGAGTGATTCTACCCTTATGATGTTGTTGTGATAGGTTTCATTTCATGCATTTATGGTGATTGGAGGTGCAGATTATGACAAGGAAAGGACAAGTTAGCTTGGAGGAGCTCTTCTACAAGACCAACATCTATTTATGGTTGTAACTCCTTCCATTTATATTAATGAAAATAATTATTTTTTTTTCCTATATTTGTTGTTGTTATTTCATATATTTCAATACCATATTGATCTATTGAATAGAGTATTTAGATGATACTACATAGATCTCGTAGTTGCTTGGATTATGTTATCTGACTATGCAAGTTCTAATTTTGGAAATCAGAGCTGGACTTGGAGCATTCAAGCTAAATAATGAGAAAATCTTGCGACAGATTCCATGTAGGCTTCATTCTGTCATCTATTTACTGTAAGGAAAGCATTGGGTTCCTTGCCTCTCTATTGTTCTAGGTTAGCCACCAAACCTAGGGGAGATACTTTTGTCCGCAATCATAAATCTCGCATAACACCTCGTGGTGAGACACGTGGCCCCTAGAATGCTACAAAATATAAAGTATCTCTATTCTCTCTCTTTCTCTCCACTCTTAGCTACTCTACTCATATATAGAAAAAAATGCACTTGAATAGAATGGAACCCATTTTCCACTTGCTACCATAGTTATAACACATCTACATAGCCTGCTAATGGTTAAGTTTGACTCCTTCAACTTTTAATTAGAGTTATAGTACTGACCCTTCTAGATTCTTCCTCATCAAGTTCATGTGGCTAACCCCTTTTTCCATGAGTAATGGGGGTGATGTCGAGTCGTCTCAAATAATGGTGGTCAAACAAAAAGGCCAACTTCTAGGAGTCACAACTTTTGTATACATACTCCATTTAAGGTCTTTCTTGTGCTATTGGAAAGGAATTCGAGCATAGAATAGTGTCAAGGGGTCTCACACAAACATGAGTTTTGGGATCCCAAAATACTTTAGGAAATTCCCTAAACTACCTCAAGATGGTTTAAAACTATAATTCACTAAATTGATACCCGTAAGTAAAAATGACCCTGTGAGTTAATTCCTCCAATTTTTCTACTATAAAAACATCAAGATAAATAACAAATAATTTAATAATCTAATCTAAATTAAATAAATTATTTCCTCTCACTTGATTTCAAATCCAACTTTGTAATATCTAATTCTCTTAATGAGTCAAAGATGGATAGATTATATATAATATTCATGACTTGTTAATCTAACATGTACTTATTTTTCCGAAATTTTATGATTAGACTAAAAAAAATGTATGGAACATGCAATAGACACTATGAAATTAGAGAATTTTATTAATTAACACAGAAAATAAAAAAATCCAAAGGACATATCCTACTTATAAGTGTTAAAGTGTCATGACACACATGTAATATATTTGAAACAAAATGCATGAAATAAATGATAAAACTTGATTAAGAGGAAAGGAACATATAAATAATGAAGGGGAAACCTCCTTTCATTTATTTATTTGGTTCGCGTATGTGTATTATTTTTCTAGTTGTTGTATATATAGATATGGCAACTTATATACGAGGAATGGAAATGTGGTTCTCCGTGTGAAAAAATGACTATAATAGATAGTGTTTGGATATATGATTTTCCAAATGAAGATGTCTACACAGAATTAGGTGTTTTTTGTAAATAGATTTATTAGACATTATTTGTAATTTAGAAGAATTGTAGCGACTAAATTATGATGTATTAATATTATTAATATTATTAGGAACCAAGCATTATATGTCATCTGTTAGTCATTGTTACTTCTTATTTTGATATGTACAAATTAATGTGTAGATTTAAAATTGGTAATGAAATTTACTAGATCACAAGACTTGAAGCTATTATACTCATTCGCGAAAAGAAAATTAGATCAAGAACATAAATCATTACCATGCATCAAGATTCAATACACATACACATAGATTTATCTAGGATAAAGAAACTACTCAAAACCCCTTACTATCTGTATTGCATTAATCAAAGAATAGAGAAGAAATACAATGTGTTCTCAAGCCTAAGCAACCCCTGCACTAGTATAATCTATCTCACTATCTCATGGACTTACTCAAGCCAATACTTAACCAATTTATCACCCTTCCAAGCTCCTATTTCCTTGCGTTGTTCCCTTGGGAATTAGGCCCCCATTAATTAGAAAATTCACCAATTTGGATTGTGCAATTCCTTTAGGCCCTTCTTTGACTACATGCACCACTTTGTACAACTTGGAATAGTTTACAATTGATAGTTCACGGCCCTTGAACTCGAATCTCAACTGGGTAACTCGAATTATCTTCATGCATGAGTTAATTTAGGTTGATTGATCAGTTTAGCTAAATGATCACTCAGAGCGCAAAAACGTTACACACCCTTGACTAAACCTCCACTAGTTCTATTAACAATGAGAACTATTTACACTGACAATAATTCAAATTAACTAAAATAGATTGCTACAAATTAGCAATCAATCATGTAGAACTGAAATCAAGTGTCTCTACTTAGAATTTACTGATTTCACTAAGTGACAAGACCCATGTCACCTAAGTTAACTACCTCCAAGTATTTTACTGAAATTGAAACTCGAATTTCTCCTAATTTAGTCAAGGAAAAATTAAATTAGGATTTTCTTGTTACATTTTCAACACTCCCTCTTAGCAATAAGGGGATTATCAGATACCCCAATCATGTTTCTATGAAACTAGAATTTTCCTCTTGACAAAGCCTTCGTCAAAATATTTGCATCATGTTCCTTTGTCAGAATGTACTATAACAACATAATCTGCCTTTGCACACAATCTCGTAGATGGTGATACCAGATGTCGATATGCTTTCATCAATCATGAAATACTAGGTTCTCATAGATTTTGGTACAAGCATGATTGTCACGACAAATCACTTAGGTAGGATCCATGGAAGAATATATGACATTGATTTAACTGAGTGTCATAGATCTTTGCTTCCTATTGTACCAAGAAACTGTTGTTGACCCAACACTAAAAATTCTTCCTAAAGTTCTCTTCTTGTCTAATGGACTCCCCGCCCAACCTACATTTTTGAAGCCTTGTAGCTTCACTCCCTTTGTTTTTTTGTACCAAAGACCAAACTAGGTAGTGCCTCTTAGGTATCTCAAGACATGTTTTGTTTCCTTCCAATATAGTTTGGTTGGATCAACCATGGCTTGACTAAGCTGGTTAACTACATAACACATGTCCATTCATGTGTTCACCAAATACATAAGTGAACCCACAAGTTTCTTGTACATGGTAGCATCCACTTCCTCACCTGATGTGGCATCCTCTTTCCTCCAGTTACTTTCTAGAGGAGTGTCCATGGCTTTTCTCCTCTCCATGCAAAACTTCTTCAGTATTGCGTTGGCATACTTTCCCTGAGAGACAAATGGTTCCCCATCTCCTTGCCATACTTCCAAACCAGGGAAATAATGCATGATTCCCATGTCCTTCATCTCAAACTCTCTTGCAAGGACCTCCTTTCAAGATCTCATCATTCACCTCATCACCAATAAGGATCAATTCATCAATATATAAAGCAATAATAAATAGTTTACCTTCTACCACAATGTGATAAAGGTTTGCATCTACTTCACTTTTGGTGAAGCCAAAACTAGTGAGATAGTTATCGGTCCTGGTATATCAAGCATGGGGTGCTTGCTTGAGTCCATACAATATTCGTTTGAGTCTGCACACATGTGAATCTCTATCAAAGGTCTCAAACCCCTTTGACTCCTCAATATGCATCTCGTCCTCAATAACTCCATTGAGGAATGTTTTCCTCACATCCATCTAGTGGATCTTCCACCCCATTCGCACTGACACTGCTAGAATTGACTTGATGGATGAGTACCTTGCTATTGGATCAAAGGTCTCCTCATAGTCAATTCCCTCCACATGAGAGAGCCCCTTGGCCACAAATTTTACCTTGTGTTTCTCTATGCTCCCATCTAATTCATTTTTTACCTTGTAAAGCCATCTCAAACCAAGAAATGATTTGTCTACTGGTCTTGGGATCACTTCTCAAACACTCTTTTTGACAATGGAATCATATGCCTCTACCATATCATCAACCCATACTGGTTTTTGCACTGCTTCCCCAAATGAGTATGGTTTTGTCTCAAATAGCTCACTCATTAGATCCATGTACCTACTACATTGATCTGGTGACCTCCTCTTCCTGCGTTGTGATGTGGGTGCTCCTGCATTATCTCTAACATCCTACAATAATCTATCAGCTTCCCTAGTTTGCTTTCTTCCTTCTCTAGATGTCTTTGCTTGAGTGGATGTCTCCACTCTCTCCTCCTCTACTTGTGGTTTCTCCACAACTTCTTGAGGTTATTCCTTTGGAACCAAAATCTCTTGATCAGGCTACAACTAAAGCTCCCTCTCAAGAGAACACCTCATTATCTTCTCCTCATCAAACTTCACATCCCTTTAGACCACTGTCATCTTGAGGGATGGAAAGTACACCTGATAGTTGTGAGGTGTATCAGTGACCCCACAAAGATTCCCAACTCAGTTGTCGACTCTATATTTTTCCTCACTTCCTTGGAAACATGATAGTAAACTGATGATCCAAATATCCTCAAGTGTGACACATCTGGTTTCTTTCCTGAAAAAACTTCCTCTAGTGTACGCATGCGAAGAATCCTATGAGGACTCTCGTTATGAAAATAGATTGTTGAGTTGCATGCTTGATCACATAAGAGTAGAGGTAGTCTTTGGTCACGAAACATTTCCCATGCTACTCCCATAATACTTATGTTATTCCTCTCAACCTCCCCACTTTGTTGTGGGTTATGAGGTGTTGTCAAACCTCGTTGAATGCCTTCCTTTGCATAGAAACTTTTATACTCATTCAACACGTACTCACCACTGTTATTGCTCCAGAGGGCCTTCACTTTCCGACCAGTCTCTTTCTCAACAAGTTCTTTAAACTAAATAAATTTGGAGAATATCTAGTCTTTCTTATAAATGAAATAGATCCAGCACTTCTATGAGAAATCATCCACAAATATAACATAATACATTTTCTTGTTGGTGGAGGCTCTCGAGAAAGGTCCACATACAACAGAGTGGAACCTTTCAAGGATTTCATGCACCTTGTTGTCTTGACTATTGAAGGTGGATTTTGTGTACTTCCCTAAGGTACATTCTTTGCATGTATCTCGTTTCTCTAGTGCTCCATTGGGGAGGCCTGTAGAAATATGTTGCATGATCCTCAAAGATCCATGATACAAACAGAAAAGTCTTTTATGCCATAAACTGTCGACATCTCAACTATGCACCTTCTTTGCTTATGTGCTCGAAGCTACATAGTATTCCACATCTAATGTGTAGAGGTCCTTCACTCGAACCCTAATCTACTTCACTTGTCCTATGGTGATTGTTTATTTTGGCTAGCATCAGATGTGATCTAGGCCACAGATTTTGCAAGGAGACTTGGGCACATGCATTCCAATGAACCCAGAAACCATTTTGGGAAATTCCACCCAGAGACGATTTTATTAAAATAATTAATTTTTTTAATGGAGTTCCTAAGTTTAAACTTAGGAAAATTAAAATATTAATGGGTATTAATCTAATTGTGGGTGTAACTTCTAGAAAAAGACAGAGATCAAGTCAAAATGATCTGAGCCCTTGGTTAGGAGTTAATATAGGTCGTTTATTTCTCAACATGAATATAGAAGAAGGGGCTTGAGGGTCATTTGGAAAATACACCAAGAGATCAAGAAATTGATTTTCTGATTTGAGAAGTTCCCAGGAGGAACATTCGATTGAGGATATTTCTCACAGCAGAGGGGCAGGGATAGCTTCCAGAGAGAGAGTGATTTTCTTAGCCAGAGAATTATCAATAGAGAGAGATAGAGAGTAATCCAGCAATGACAACACTAAGCCAGAGGAGTTGACACAGAGGTTGTGCAAAAGATAGTGAGGAGTTTCAAATTTCCAGAGGGAATTCAAGTTTCAGAAGTCGGGATTTGGGCTGTGAGATTGAGAGGCATAAATGGAATCTCCTAGGAAGAAAATCGACCAGCCAAAGGAGTGACATAGTCCCGAGAGAACTAGATGTTGGACTGACACAGATACTATGCTGAAGTAGTGTAGAGGTAGCAAGAAAAGCTAGGGGAAATCATTCTAGGGTTGGATCAATCAAGATTTCCAGTGATGGTTTGAGGTAACCTCACAATTATTTCACCAGTATTTCTCTCTATAGCTGAATAACCTAGTGAGGTATTCAGAGATGTATTCAGAATTTTCTACTGCTTAATAATAATAAACCCTCAAAGTTGCTACACTGGTTTTCCCACATGTTATTTTTCCAGGGACATTTGACCAAAAATAATGGTCTCCTATGTGTTTGTATTTCCTTGCTCAATTTCTATGTTTTAGAATCATGTTTGATTTGGTGTAGGCTTCTTCAGTAATTTACTTCAATATTTCAAGGAGAAATCTTAAATAAGTTTGTAATGTAATTTACAATCTAGGTGAAGTAGATTCAGCTAGTTGTAGTATGATTCTTGAGATTGTCATATCTAGGAATTTTTGCATGGTATTAGAGCGTTTGATATGAAACAGGAAGATCATATCTAGCACTGAAACAAGGGCCAACTTTTTGCAGCAAGAAGTAGTTTTATTCCTGTGAGGGATTACGCAGTTCTAGCCAGGAGGGCCATATTTTCGAGGTTGACTCTCTCTAAGTGAGTTAAAAAATATATAATACTACTGAATCTAGAATTTGCAAAGGCAGAGGGAGCCACATAGAGCCTTGGCGCGGAGCTGGATGGAAACAGTTCTCTATAAGCTGAGCGTTGAAAAAAAAAGCTATCAGAAGAAGGAATTAGATCGCATAGTGAGGGAATACTTCCTTAGTGGTTTCTTGCTCAGGAAATCAATATTTCTCATTTGTTGGGTGGAAGAGATGCAACATAATTACCATCCCCATCAAGGAGTATGTAAACCAGCCTAGAATCTACGCAGTAGAGAGAAAGAGGGAGTTGTTCGACAATTTTCGAAGGAGATAGTTACCCGAGGCTTGAGGAATTAGAACAGGTTGGACAAAGCATCCAACTACATCATCTGGAAGGCTAGAATGTCTTTCCTTCGAGATGATCATGCCATCAAGATGTACGTTGATAGTTTTATACAAGTATGAGATGGTGAAGGCCTAGTGGATGATCTTGGATGGATTCAAGGATCACGTGATGTGTCACATTACTAGCAAAGGGACTATTAAGTAGATGTGGGATGCCTTGGCCATATTGTATAAGGGATCTTTTGAGTAGTGGAAGATGTATTTAGAGTAGAAGTTGTGATGTACTCAGATGCAGAAGGGAGAGTGTGTGGATCCATTCCTCACGAAGATGAAGGGACATAGAGCTCAAGATTTAGAGTTAGTTGGACTGCCACTAAATTATGTCTCAAATAAGTGGTAAGTATTTTTACAGAGTATCTTGGGAAAAGCAGCATTGCCTAATTTGGACGAGATGTGGATAGATCTAAAACAAGAGGAGCTGAGGAGAGACTTGGTAAAGTTCAAACTTGACAGAAGAAGTAGCATCAATGGGTCGAAGCCTAAGGAGGAGGAGACTAATGCAGCCCTTGCTTCGAAGGGACAGTAGGGAAGATAGATATGAAAGAATGTCACATATCCAAGGTGAAGTGTTTCAGATGTGGCACGATGGGCCATTATGCATCCCAGTGTCCTTTAAGGGAAAAGGACAAGGATGAGAAGCATGATCCTAAGGTTGCAGCCATTAATATTGAATAGTAGGAGTTCACCATGAAAACTAAGATACCTCTAGGAGGGAGGTGGGTTGATTTGGAGTTGTAGTTCGAAAGAGCTACATATGGGCAAGATCCTTGAGGAGTCCACCTCTTGGATCAATACCTTGCTACGGGAGCCCAAATCAGAAATAGCAGGATGGACTAGTGTCACATGGTGTTGAGGAGTATCGAGGAGATAGTTTCAGTGGCTAGGAGCAGTAGATACTAACCATAGCGGAGTAGAGTTGGCAGCAGTGCAGATGACAAGAGCAAAGGTTAGCAACAACATAATAGATTCAGAGGGTTAATGCAAAGACTAGAAGTAGTCAGACTCCAACATTCACATGGTATCATACTGAACACAGCTAGTTCGGTAATTTTGGATGTTTTTCAGTTTCTTCTCTCAACAACTAAGTTGCAGTATGGATGTAGTGTTACCAGTGGCAATGCTAGCAGCATAGTAGATGCAACATTTGAGAGGGAGATGTAGTATAGATGTACCATTGATAGTGGTAGTGTAAAAGGAAACATTACATCTAGAGTAGCAACATAGTAGTTGGTGGACAAAATTTCAAACATCATAAGCGTAGAGGGCGATGCTTCAGAGCCAGAGCAGTATGCAACAACAATATATTGCTAGATCACATTCCTCACTAAGAGGGAGTGTTTATTTGGAGTAGCATCAGATGTGCTCTAGGCCTCAAATTTTGCAGGGAGGCTTGAGCACATGCATTCCAAAGAACCCAGAAATTGTTTTGAGAAATTCCACCCAGGGATGATTTTATTAAAATAATAAATATTTTTGATGGAGTTCCTAAGTCTAAACTTAGGAAAAGTAAAATATTAATGGGTATTAATCTAACTGTGGGTGTAACTTCTAAAAAAAGACAGAGATCAAGTCAAAATGATCTGAGCCTTTGATTAGGATTTAATCTAGTCCATTGGTTGCCCAACAGGAATATATAAGAAGGGGCTTTAGGGTCATTTGTAAAATACACCAAGAGAGATCAAGAAATCAATTTTCTGAAGTGAGAAGTTCTCAAGAGGAAAATTGGATTGAGGAGATTTATTGTAGCAGAGGCGTAGGGATAACTTCCAGAGAGTGATTTTCTCAGCTAGAGAATCATTAGTAGAGAGAGGCAGAGAGTAATCCAACAATGGTAGCATTGAGCCAGAGGGGCTGACACAAATCCACGCAGAAGCCAGTAAGGAGTCTAAAATTTGCAGAGGGAATTCGAGTTTCAGAAGCTGAGAGCCAGGATGTGAGATAAGGAGGTAGAAATCAAATCTCTTGAGTAGAAAATTGACCAACCAAATGAGTGACATAATCCCTAGAGATCTAGACGATGGGTTGAGGCAGATATTGTGCACTGGCAATGTAGAGGTAGCCAAAAAAGCCACAAGAAATCAGTCTGGGGCTGGATCAGTCAGGATTTCCAGTGATAGTGTGTTAGGGTCCCACCCTAACCCCCTTATTCATGTCATGGGATCACGTCATAGTCAAGAGTCAATAAAGCCCATATTAATATTTGTAAGTGGTTAACCCGCAATTAATGAAGGGACCACAGTTAGTTACAAATGGGCGGTAGTAGTAAATAAAGGGTCCATGGGCGGTAGTATTAGATAGATGGTATTAATAAAACCCACGGTATTGACCCGTGGTATTGCATGTATGAGTCATATATAAAGGATAGAGACTCCCTGCGAGGAGTATCGTGTCTTGTTTTGTAATCGAGCTCTGCTCTATTGGAGGTTGCCCCCTCGAAGAGGCCTGTGAACATTTATCTCTGAGTAATAAAATCATTGCTATTCTGTGTTCTGGGTATATTTTCTTCGCATATTCTGTGTTCTGGGTATTTTTTCTTGCATATTCTCTGTTCGGTATTACTTTGCAGGTTAAGAAGCATAAAAAGTGGTATCAGAGCACTTTCCAGGGCTTGGTGGGATCTCCAAATTTTAGCAAAAAAAAAAATTTGGCTAGAGACGTGTTCCGGCGTCTTTAAACCACGGGATCTATCGTTAAGCGCATAAACCTGCGGATTTGGGGAGGCATGCACGCAGGAAATACAAGAGGTGGTCACGTCTGTTGGACTCCCTTGTAACCCCTGTGGGTACCCCTTCGAGTAGTAGCGCATTAGACAGAACCGAGCACGGACTGTCTTCCACGTACCCTCTGGGCATATAGGAAGCCCCATAGCTACCTTAAAGCCTCGCCATAGATAAACCTCCGGTCGTCTTGTGGCTACAGTACACCGAGAACAGCACTCGGAGAGATTACTCGCCCGTACGATAGGGTAGTCGGGTTGTACGACTAAGGGTATGGTCGATCCTCCTTAGTTAGAGCCCTGCAACATTGGGTCGAGTACTACTGTCAGACCCTTATGTATATTACGATCTGTAGCACCTGACACTCCTCAAGACCATAGTTCCCTTTCTATCGGGGGATTGCACATCATCCATTCCAGATCAGCGAGTGCAGCAGTAGCAGACATTAGCCTCGCCGCTCTATCCGCTCAGCAGAAGCAGTGATCCACGATCCAGATCTCTCCGATCCACCAGATCGGCGTAGTGGTGAAAGGTTCCTGTGCCTGGCTTTAATTTTCGCAGGACTTTTGGCAGCTGTGACATTTTGAGGAATTGACGACTGCAGTATTGCTCAGGAAGGAGTAAAACTCCGTTAGGAGTTTTCGAAAAAAAAAAAAAAGTATGAGATCTTCTGAAGCACTTATTTGTGATCTAGCCCATCAGCATCAGGACAACGAGCTGAGCAAGGTGGTACCATTCAATTTCTGCACAAAAAAAAAAAAAAAATTGCGGTCCCAATTTGTCAGCAAGTTGGTGTATGGTAGCGATTAGAGCTCAAGCAATGGCCAATGAAAGACTAGACAAACTGGAAACAAGTATGAACGAGCTCAACGCTAAGTTTGACCAAATATTGCACGCAATACATAAGGGCAAGGAGAAAGCTCTCGACGACCCCTATAATGACCATGAGGGTGAGTCTAGCCACTCTCCTCACGCAGGGCGCACCCATCCACCACCCAACAGAAATCTCCCACCCAATCAGCGACCTCCCAAGTTGGATATGCAGAAATTTGACGGTTCTAATCCGTCCGCATGGATAGCCCAAATGGATCAGTATTTCAAATTAAATCATATCGAAGAACAGTGGACTAAGATTAGAGTGGCGACCATGTACTTGGACGGTCCACGATGGCAATGGGCGTTATGGCATCAGCGTCGCAATGCACCTTTTTTGAGTTGAGACCAATTTACCAAAGCTCTTCAAGATCGCTTTGACCAGGGAGACTCCTTTTTGGGCAGTCTCACTAAGCTCCGACAAACGGGTACAGTGGATGAATATATCACCGCCTTTGAAGCCCTAGCCTTCCACACTCACCATCTCTCCGATGAATTCTACACGGAATGTTTTATCAGTGGTCTTAAAGAAGTCATCAAAGCTCAAGTTCTACTCCATCACCCTCCCACATGGACGGAAGCTTGCCAGGTAGCCCGTAAGGTGGAACGTGCCATAACAGCCCAATACAGCGGCAACAATTTCCCCACTAAAGGCTGTCCCCCACAAGCTCATACCACGACTCAGACACTTAAGGTCCAAAAGGTATCACCTCAGGAAATGGCTGAGAGAAGGAAGCAAGGACTATGTTACTACTGTGATGAAAAATATTCCCCTGGCCATAAATGTAAGGAGCCCAAGTTTTTTCAAATTGATGCCACTGACTACAGCTCCATTGAGGAAGATCCACCTCTTGAGGAACAGGAGGCGATAGAAGAAGACAACCAAAAAGAGATTGTATCTGACGACCCAGTGATTTCGCTCAATGCGTTGGCAGGAATCTCTTCCCCTCAAACTCTCAAAATCAGGGCTTTTCTTAAACATCGCCCAGTAACAGTCTTGATTGATAGTGGAAGTACCCATAATTTCATCCATCAAAAAATCACAGAAGCAGCACATTGTTTTGTACGGGCAGTCTCTAACTTCCAGGTCCAAATTGCAGATGGTGGCACAATGAAATGTGAAGGCCGTTGTGAAAATGTCAAACTTCAAATGGGGGATTATCAGTTGAAAACCCACATGTTTGCCATACACATGAGGGGATGCGACATTGTCCTAGGTGCTGAATGGCTCCGCACCCTTGGGCCAATCACAATGGATTTCCAGGAGTTATATATGAGTTTTAAGCAGAACAACTCCACACATACCCTCCGTGGCCTCCAGGCGGGAGCACCCTCGGTCATCAGCTCGCATCGGATGGAAAAATTGTTAAAAAAGGGCCATCATGGAGTAGTAGCACAATTTAATGCAATCCAGGTAGTTGAAACCCGACCTCTGCCAATTCATCCTGAGATGCAGCGGCTTTTAAATACCCATCGAACGGTCTTTGACAAGCCTCATGAGCTTCCACCCTCGCGAGGGGAACATGATCATAGCATCACCTTGGTTCCAGGGGCTCAACCCCCAAATGTGCAGCCATACAAATATCCGTTCACTCAAAAGAATGAAATAGAAAAAATCATCAAGGAATTGTTGGAAGCAGGTGTCATTCGTCCCAGCATTAGTCCTTATTCATCCCCAGTGGTCATGGTCCTCAAGAAAGATGGGGAGTGGCGGATGTGTCTCGACTTCAGGGCCCTCAACAAGTTAACAGTCAAAGATAAATTTCCCATTCCGGTGGTTGACGATTTGCTGGACGAACTCAATGGGGCTCAATTCTTCACCAAGTTGGATCTTCGCTCCGGCTACCACCAAATTTGCATGAAGGAAGTTGACATTCCCAAGACGGCTTTCGGAACTCATGAAGGCCATTATGAGTTCCTGGTCATGCCATTTGGTCTCTGTAATGCCCCTTCTACTTTTTAGAGTCTTATGAATCACATCCTCAAACCATATCTCAGAAAATTTGTCCTTGTCTTCTTCGAAGACATTCTCATCTATAGTGGCACCTGGGCAGCACATCTTCAGCATGTAGATCTACTATTGCAACTACTCCGCAAGCATAAATTGTTTGTCAAGATGTCTAAGTGTTCGTTTGGCATGGAAGAAGTTGAGTATTTGGGCCACATTGTGGGGCGTGAAGGTGTCAAGGTGGACCCTAAAAAGATCCAGGCAATGCAAGAATGGCCTCAACCTAAGACTTTGAAGAGCTTGAGAGGATTTTTGGGTCTCACAGGCTATTATCGTAAATTTGTCCACAACTATGGTCGCATAGCAAAGCCCCTCACTCAACTCCTAAAGAAAAATTCCTTCTTCTGGACCCAGGAAGCACAATAGGCATTTACCGCGGTAAAAAACGCCATGTGTACCACTCCAGTCTTAGCCCTACCGGACTTCACCAAATCATTTGTCATTGAATGTGATGAATCGAGAACAGGTATTGGAGCGGTCTTAATGCAGGAAGGGCGACCATTGGCCTTCACCAGCCAACAACTAAGTGGGAGGAATCTGGGCCAATCTACCTACGAGAAGGAAATGATGGCCATCTTACATGCAGTTGAGACCTGGCGACCTTACTTATTGGGGCGACGTTTCTAAATCCGCACAGATCATCACAATCTTAAATATTTTCTGGAGCAACGCCTATCTTCCCCACAACAAAACAAGTTGCTAGCCAAAATGCTGGGATATGATTATGAGATCATTTACAAGAAAGGGAAAGACAACAGGGTAACAGATGCATTGTCGCGCCAATTTGAGGAGGAAAGTACTCTGCTCGCAATTTCCCTCCCAATTCCCAACTAGATTGAAGAGGCTCGCAGGGAATGGTTTTCACATCCAGGGCTCTCCCAACTTATTTCTAAATTGCAGGAAGATCCTAATTCCAGCAAGGGCTACTCATGGCAGAATGATATTCTTAGCTACAAGGACAGAGTCGTTATATCACCAACATCCACCCTCAAAAGTCGCATCTTGGCAGAATGGCACTCATCGCCCATTACAGGACATTCGGGCTTTCAGAAGACGTATGCTCACACCAGAAGATCATTTTTTTGGACCGGTATGAAACAGGACATCCTTACTTTCGTAGCAGAATGTGATGTCTGTCAACACAAAGGGGAAACAATCAACACACCAGGCACATTACAACCATTACCCATTCCGGCGTCAATTTGGATGGAGATCTCCATGGATTTCATTACAAGCCTTCCAAAGTCTGGGAACAAGTCAGTCATCATGGTGGTTGTGGACCGACTGTCGAAGTATGCTCATTCCTGCGCCCTACCCCAACCATTTACACCAACCCTGGTTGCCCAAACTTTCATGGATCAGATCTTCAAATTTCATGGCATGCCCACTTCTATTGTGTCCGACCGTGACCCAATCTTCACTAGTAATTTTTGGCAGGAGCTCTTCATAATACAAGGCACTCAACTCAAACTTAGTACTTAGTACTTCATATCATCCGCAAACAGATGGTCAAACCGAAGCCGTCAACAAATGTCTAGAAACCTACCTTAGGTGTTTCACTTCAGAGAAGCAACACCTTTGGGTACAGTGGTTACCTCTGGCAGAATGGTGGTATAACACCAACTATCATGCCACCACCAAAATGACTCCCTATGAAGCAATCTATGGTCAACTTCTGCTTTCCCCTACTTCTTATCTCACGGGGTGCTCCAAAGTACAAGCCGTTGATCAACTCCTACAACACCGTGCAACCATGCTCGCCTACCTGCGTGAGAATCTTCATCAAGCTCAGAACCGTATGAAGCAACAGGATGACCAACATCACTCAGAGTGCCAATTTCAAGAAGGGGATCAGGTTTTTTTGAGGCTGCAACCATATAAGCAAACATCACTCAAAGACAAGGGTTGTCAAAAGCTCTCTCCAAAATTCTATGGACCATACCAAGTACTTCAGTGCATTGGAGAAGTGGCTTACAAGTTGGCTTTGCCACCTACAGAAAAAATCCACCCAGTTTTCCATTTATCGTGCCTCAAGAAAGTGATTGGGAACAATTGCCGAGTTCAAACCACTCTACTTGAATTGGACGAGGAAGGGTCAATCTGGCTTCAACCGGAACAGGTTCTAGACACACGAGACAAGCACCTGTGTGGCCGCATGATTAAGGAGGTCCTCGTCAAATGGAAAGACACCTCTCCAGAAGATGCAACTTGCGAACCAGCCACTATTCTTCAGCAGTTTCCGCAGCTTCAGCCTTGAGGACAAGGCTAGTCTTAAGGGGGAGGGCATGTTAGGGTCCCACCCTAACCCCCTTATTCATGTCATGGGATCACGTCATAGTCAAGAGTCAATAAAGCCCCTATTAATATTTGTAAGTGGTTAACCCGCAATTAATGACGGGACCACAGTTAGTTGCAAATGGGCGGTAGTAGTAGATTAAGGGTAAATGGGCGGTAGTATTAGATAGATGGTATTAATAAAACCCACGGTATTGGCCCGTGGTATTGCATGTATGAGTCATATATAAAGGATAGAGACTCCCTGCGAGGAGTATCATGTTTTTATTTTGTAATCGAGCTTTGCTCTATTGGAGGTTGCCCCCTCGAAGAGGCCTGTGAACATTTCTCTCTGAGTAATAAAATCATTGCTATTCTGTGTTCTGGGTATATTTTCTTCACATATTTTGTGTTCTGGGTATCGTTTCTTCGCGTATTCTCTGTTCAGTGTTACTTTGCAGGTTAAGGAGAATAACACCATTTGTTATAGAATCATATCCATCAGCATTGTCATAATGCAAGGCCTTGACTAACTGCTCCATCTCTTTATGAGAGCATGAGCTACAATGCCGACGATACCAATGATTTATAGACACCTTTGTCATTGTCTCTTAAGGTACATACCCATCGAGGTGTTTTATGAATATGACCTTCTAGGAACATTCTTATCTTGGGTTCCCATCCATCAAATAATATCAGTCGTCTTGCCTACTCTTATCTTGGATGCCCTACACATCCTCAAAGAGTATCAGATGCCAGATGATTACCCAATCCTCCCATTCTTTCTCCCAAAGTGAAGAAAAGAATGTTGTATCTATCTTGCATCTACATTTCCATTCATGGCCTTCATCTAGACTTATGGTTGTTAGTCCTGGTCTAGTGCATGACCCATGAAATGGAAAACACAACTGTAACTCTATAATCAGGGGTGATCCAAAAATCCCTCTTGATTAGGGACCTGTTAGATCTCCCTCTTACCTGGGGACTCTTTCCTTCATCAACAAATTCTTCTTCGTGGGTCTTTCAACTTCTTGTTCTCCTTCCTTTCTTGATTTCATGAAGTCTTTGTTCGAAATTATTCTAGGTAGGTCACCATCCATCGATCACTTTCCTCTTTGGTTTGTAATGTCATTGCTTATTTCAAGGAAAGTGTCTTTCTTATCATTCATAAGGTTTTCTTGTCATCTTGGCTATTATTTTTTCATCTTTTCCATGCTTCAAAATATTATTCTCATGGATGATTTGTTTTACTTGCTTGTTTACATGCTTAGACCTAGTAGTCCATCATGACTTCATCCTGATGTTGCTTCAACATTGCTTTTTTTGGATGGTTTCTTGATCAGGACATCTTCATAAAGTATAATCAATTATATGCATATTTTATATCTACAAGGAATTCATAGGTGTCAAGGGTCCTTTATTTCTTTATCATAGTTGTCTTGCCTTCTTTAAGGAGATATCTTCAAAGTATCTGTTCAGATAGTGATTCTCGGTGATCATGGTGTTCTTCCACATGATTTATCTCCTTCTTCATTTCCTTCTAGATAGATAGGTTAACCATCTAATCCTTCCTGTGAGAGCATTCCTTCATTGCTTCCTGGACTTGTCAAAATTTATTCTTGCTTCTCACTCGACAGTCTTATGCTCCTTATGTGAGCATATTATTTTGTTGATATTCATTACATTGTAGTACATGCCTTCGACCATGTTCTTGGTGAAAGAGACTCTTTCATACTTGATCATGTTATAGAACTATTCCCATGGCTCAATAATATACAAATGATAACATGACTAAAATTTGGTGCATACCTCATCTTGATTCTCCTTTGATCATCTTAGCTTCATTTGATTGTCCTTGGTGTGGCCCTTCTTGCTTCATCTTAGCTTTCCTTCATATCATCCATTTCTTTAATCACATGAATGGGATTCCCAATGAGACATCGTCTTTGGTCCATGAACCTTCTTTTGGAGATCCTATCATAGGATCTTAAAGATCATTTCCTTGCAAATGTTTCCTTACTTTTGATGATGGATGACTTCTAATATTCTTAATCATGATCAAAATTTTTCCTCTCATCATGGATGAGGTCCTATACTGGGTATGCTTGTTTTACATGAATATCTTGAGCTATAACTATCATGCTCCCATATTCTAGAAGATATTTTTACCCACGCATTTTGATATTATTATAAATGCCACATATTCATGAGTATCTAGAACACCATGTACATCATTCTTCTAGATTCTAGAGGATGGTTCTAGCCATGCAATATTATTTTATTCCTACATGCTCCTATACTACTCAAAACTTTGAAAGAAGTCTAGAAGTAAAGAGTTTGACCTAGTCATAGTAGAGATCGAGAGGATCTTCCTTATTTTTCTTCTTTCCTTATTCTTTCACCTCTTGAGTTATGTCAGCTTCTTCCCTCTTTGTTTTGTTGTTGTTGTCCTTATTAAGCTTAGGACAATTTCTTTTGTAGTGTCCATATTCTTGACATCCCATAGAATTGGATTTTGGACATATCTCTGTTGTTTGTTCTTCATGGACCATATTTTCCTAACTTTCCCTTTGTCTTGGCCATGGTAGAAAATTCTTTCTCCTTTGATCCTGCATCTTCTTTTTCCTTAAGTCTAGTTTCCTCTATTCTACATAGAGACAACTTTTCATTGAGAGTGGTTGCTTCCTTCTTGGAATATATGCTTTATGTGAAGCTTCCCCACTCCTCAGGTAGAGCATTGAGTACTAGAGTTTTAATCTCTTTTTCAGACATGACTTCCCCAGGCTCTTGAAGTTGATCTCTCATTCAAAGATTTTCATGAAGTAGGGAGATATTACTTCCATTGTTATCTTCATCTTGTATAATTCATTTCTCAGAGATATTACTTCTCCAATTGTGGATACTGAGAATAGCTCTACTAGCTTATCATAAATTTCTTTTGATGTCTCAAACTTGGAGACCTAAGGAATGAGAGAGTCTTTGATTGATTCTATTAGAATCCTTTGAGCTCTTGTCTCATCCTTATTGTACTTGGCTAAGGCTTGAGTCTGTTCATTAGTAGGGATAGTGATATTCCCTTTGACATGTTCTAGGAGTTCATTCTCCTTGAGAAGTAGATCAATCCTCTTCTTCCATGCAAGAAAGTTATTAGTACGCACAAATTTATTTCTTTCCATTCAAAAAGACATTGATGCATATTTAGAAGGGGACATGTACTTACTTGATAAATTTTGAGATGTAATGGATTTTCTTCCTCCTTGAAGGCTCAATGGATTGTCTTCCATAGATCTTGATGTTCTTCAAGTTTCCTTCTCCAAGTGGAATTGCTTGGTGATGAGTTTTTCTTGAAGACTTGTAGCTTGATGTAGGCCCTACTTCAATCTGCTCTTCTTTGTAGGTGCCTTTATGTAAGGCTCTTCTTCTAGCTTTGTAGACCTCCTTGATGAATGATGGATTGAAGACCATTATTTTCCTTGAAGTGATTGAGACTTCTAGGCTTGATGATTCAACCTTGTAGATGTCTTTCCTTGATGAGTGTTCTTGAGTTTCCATTTCTTTGATGTGTCACCTTAGCTCTGATACCATGTTGAAGAATCTAGGGAAAAGTAGTGTAGCATGATTATTCATTACTTGATAATAATTTGTGGAGTATTTTTACTTTTCTTGCTAGATTCTTCTTCTTATTCTTCTTATTATTTCATATGTATGTACTTCATCAAAATGCTACCAAAACATAAAAACAAGAACACAAAATGTTGGCTCTCTACTAGGGCTAAAACATCTCTTCTCTTGAGAGGAAAACACTTTAGTGAATTTCTCGTATTGAAGCTTTTATTGATCAATGAGAAACCCTAGACACTTGACAAAAGGATCCTCCAAGAACAAGTCAAGTCTTCACTCCTTTCTACACCATATACCTTGGCACTTCTTTCAGCACTTTGTTTTCCGACACTTCATCCTCCTTCTTTCGACACTTTCTTCTACTCCCTAGTAGGCTCTCTTATACTAGCTCTAGAAGAGACCCTAATCTTTGATCCTTAGTGAGATCTTTCACCAAGGGTATAACTTATTTCTCTTAACCCAATCAAGCTTATTCTTGATGTATAGTGTAGACTTGATAGAGTGGTACTACAACCCTACCTTCTAGCACATATGGGAGGTTTCCTTTAAGTTTTTACTCCTTTTTCCTTTGATAGAGAGACCCTATTATCTGCTTGAGTATGAAGCCTAATAGGCATAAGTCACTAGCCCAAAAAAAGAAGAATATATGACTGTGATCTCACAGTTATTATAGCTATTGACTATCCTTCATTCTCTTGCATGTGTGACTATGTATACCCTAGAAAAAGTCCCTCAATATTCATTGTTATTCCTCCTTACTTTGCTGCCCTAGTAGACCCTTTACCTCGACTTCCTTCGTTCTTCTTGTCCTCTCCTTTCCTTGTGGATTTCAAAGCTTGAGTAGTGTGTTGTATTTGGAGTGGACAAACTCTGTAAATAGAGGATTGTCCCTCCATTTAGGCCGACTTGATTGACTATTTGTAGGCCGAATTTGAGGGTTGTTTGTAGGCGAAATTGTTGAGCAGACTTTATATTTCTTATTTTAGGGATGTCATTATTTCAAGGATGCTTGTGACTTTTCTTGGAGGTATTATCTTGAACATAATACATATACATATAAGGTATGACATGCCCTTAAGGTCTTCAACTTATTCTTTTGACTATTTGACTCACCTATAGCACTTTAAATAGTGTTAGACATATTTCAATGAGAAAGAAACTCATTGACATATCTTATAAAAATAATATTTCTTTTCTTGAATAAATACAAATATCGAAAGTGCATTTATGAAGACCAAACCTAGTTACATTTCCTTCAACATGATCTCCTGATCTAGTTCCATGTTGTCATCATTCTAGTCCTTCTGTCTCAATCATCACACTCGTTTCATGTAGTTGATGGGGAATCAAGGCCTTCCTACGATGGGTCACTTCCTGTCAACATCAACACATCATCTAGGAACTTGAATTAGAAACACACCTTTGGTACCTTGGTGCTTGCATACATTAATGGCAAGTTTCCTCGCACTCAGGGATAGGTTTACATCAATGGCCTTCGACCGAAAGGTTATGTGTGGTGTTCAACATCAAATCATTAATTTACACCATACTGATTGTACTATAGTACCTAGAGATCCATTAACATCATCGGTGGTTCTCCCACATTTGTTAATGGCTTATATCATTGGTTGGTAATCAAATGGTGTCTACCATGTTCATCTCCGGCTCATTAATTGACATGGTTACACTTGTACATTGATTGGTCGTGTGAACTCGATAGACAATCCCAGATCTAGTTTCATCCAACCAAGATACGATTTCAAGAGTTATAGAAAGATCACAATGTATGATGGTTGTGATCATATAGATAGTCATTCAATCAGGGGTCCACCAGTTGCATCTGTGGACGCATATTTTGATCATTATACATGTTACGTTATCTTATGATTTGAGTATGGGTATGCCTCCCTCACTAAACAAATATGTCATGTTGTAAATGTATTGTAATAGATGTAGCTTCTTAGTTGTCCTTGATCCCAACTTGTCACAGGGCAAATCACTTCAGTCATGAGTCATCATCTCTGACTTTGCGCTTTAGGGGGGATTTTGTTATAGGACTTTTTTCACATTTGATTAGTGAGACTCCTAATGGGATCAATCAAAATCTTATTCCCCCTTTTCACCAACTTGTACAAATCCCTAAGCATGTTCCCTTCACCCCCTAGAGTTTCAACCCTAAACGGATTCATCTGAGCTAGTTTGAGGACCAACACTCCATGTATACCTACTGGGGTGCGATCACCAATAGGTTGCTCCACTGTGGCCTGTTTTGGTCACCAACAGGTTGCTTCCATTTTCACCTGCATTGGCTCTAGAAATTCAGGAGAATGATCGGGATTCTGGAAAATTCTCCTTCTAGGAGTTTCCAGAAGTTGTTTCAATTACTTACCTTTGATAAAACATTCAGATCCTATTCTTCCCTACTTTGGTGTTTTCACCGCTTATCCTTTGATCCTATCCATCCATCAAAGGGGAATCTTAGATTGGTAATTGAATAAGAACTCCCAACTTACCCTAATTTTCTATATATTCCTAGCCTTCTAAGAGGTTGGGGGTTGGCTTTTTGAGATTAATTATGATCTTATGCTTCTATATTTGTTAGTCATCATCTAATTCATTTAGGGTGATTGGAGGTGCATATTGTGACAAGGAAAGGACAAGTCAACAACTTGGAGGAGCTCTTCTACAAGATCAACTACTACTTATGGTTGTAATTTTCTTCCATTGATATTAAAGCAAAGAATTCATTGTTTTCCTATAGGTGATGTTGTTATTTCATATATTTCAATACCATGTTGATCTATTGAATGAAGTACTTAGATGATACTGAATAGATATCATAGTTTCTTGGCTTGTGTTATTTGACTGTGCAAGTTCTAATTTCAGTATTCGGGGCTGGAATTGGATCTTCCAAGCTAAAGAAGAAGTGAAGTGTGCAAAGGATTCTAGGTAGGCCTTACAACTTCATCTATTTACTTTAAGGAAAATCATTTTTGTTCTTCTCTCTCTATTGTTCTAGGTTAGCCACCGACCTAGGGGAGATACTTTTTTCTACAATCGTAAATATCGTATAACATCCTACATAGTAAATGCCTACAAAAATGCTTCATTTCCTCCAAATTAATCACATTATGCCATACAATATGAAAAACACTCATTAGTCTTCCTACTAAGCATATTATGGCTAAACATGTGAATTAATGCGAGAAAAGGAAAGTTTAAGGGCTGGAGGATAGCATAATGAACTTCAAAATGTACCTATTGACGGGACCCATCAGCAGGTTGCCAGAGTCATTCTATGGCATTTCTATTGTTGCACCTTAAAGTCCATGGACCTTGGATTGACATTAAATGTTTTTCTACAAACACACCTTATACTACAACCAACATTTTGGCACCCTTTTCGGGGAGGCGCTTAGGGGATTTACCTTGGTAACCTGTTGCAGTTTGGTTTGCACTTTACCTAGTTTTTCTTGTGATATTTTATTTCTTTCCTGAACATTTTGTTTTCATTTTTAGGGTGTTGTAAACCCCCCCCCCCCCTCCTATATATATCATATATATATATTATATATATATATATAACTATATATATAATATATATATATATATATAATATATATATTTTGGGTTTTTATTTTTTCTATATAGATATATTATATATTATATATATTGTTATAGACATATTTGGGCACTACAACCCCAATCATATATGTCCATAAACCAAGGGATTTTGAGTCCCTAAAAGAGTTGTTTCATGCCCTAAAGGAACAAGGTCAGTTGATTACATCATCTCCCAGACGTTCTCCACAGAAAACTGCTCAAAACTAGTCAAAACTGGACCATACAGACTGCTCAGTGCAAAGGGTGCGATGCATCTCACCTGCTCAGTGCAAGAAGCGCAATGCATATTGAAAAAACCTTTTGTAGGGTGTGATGGGCAAGAGTAGACAAATGGCAAAGACAGTTTGCAAGGTGGATGATCATGGAATCTTCCAGAAACTTCTCCTGTGACACTTGCCTCTCTGAATTCACCTAGGGATGAGTAAGAGATCATCAATCTCCAAGTGGAATCAATAACTATCAGAGATAGGACACTAATCAAAATCCCAGAAGTTGACTCACCCCCCTACAATCATCTATATATGGATCCCTCATCCCAGAGATCCAAGGGCTGGAATATTGTATCTTGTAAGAAAGTGTTGTTGTTTTCCTGGTGGAAGATCATAGTGTTGGGTGATCTAAGCTTTTCATGAGATGAAGAAGGGCTTTCATACTGGGAGGATGACACTGGGTTAGATCAATGGGTTGTAATCCTCTCTTCTAATCTTTATATCAATAAAGCTATTCAAGTTTTCCTCCACATTCTTGTATGTTTGATGATATATGCATTTGTGTGGTCAGTATATATCAAGTCCTATATTGTTTATGATTGTAGATCTCTGCGCTTTGAAGGTATTATGCTGCTTTAACTTTACAGGTACTCTTTGAAGCGGAGTGGTCAAGGAAGGAGTGGCAAAGACCTGTCAGAGAGGAGGAGGAACAAGCAAGGAACCGAGTGAAAGATTGAGGTTGGAAAACAAAAGTAACTTTAATCTATTTGTTTCTAAGATAACTACCCATCTTAGTGGGAATAGCAGCTCTGCATAGACACTAGATTTCCCGATAACAAAATGGCGACTCTATTGGGGAGCGAATAGCTTGTTTGCTTGTCTATATTTGTTTCCTTTATAAACTTACAGATGGAGCCTGAAGTCAAGCCAGCTAGCCTTCGAACTGCATTTGATATGAAAGTGCAAAGTAGATCAATGCTGCTTCAGTCTATCTTCAGGTTTTGTTTATAAACTGAACAATTGATTTGCAAACATCCTAATTTCCCTGGTGGTGGCTCCAGTAGCCTCATTAGATTATCCCCTATGATTTTCATTTACTGACTATCATTTACTCGACTTAAATCCCTGAACTAAGTTGCAAACTATGGCCAAGAACCCAGTTGAAGTTTCATCCCTAGACCATCACACCTTCTCCTCTTGGGAACCTAGATGTATCACAGCTCTCGTGTGCAGTAGGTGATATGCATCGCTCTTTCCCTGTGTTACAGGTGTGATGATCAGATAAGATCTCTTCTGCTTCCAGATTTTGGTTTTTGTTCATTATCTTCAGCTTTATTTAGGAGTTTTGCTGTCTGTGATTAGTATACCACTGTGGAAACTCCATTCCTTTGCATGATTAAGCCTCCATGGTACAAAGAACTGTAAATGGTTTTATGTAGTGTTCGCCGTTAATGGTTCTCCTTTATAAAGAAGTAGCGTAATCAAGTCGTCGTCTTTTGATTTTGAAGTGTCGCAAGTGTCATTTTCAGTCAAAGAAAAGAATCCTACTGTTCTTGATGGTCGATTACACTATTACTCTTGTAGTTGATTTGAATTAGTAGTTTTTCAAGTGTTTAAAGTAGTTTTCAATTCAAAATCACAAAGTGTTGTCATTGTCTTCCTTTCGTCTTTTGAAGAGAAAATCGTTAGTATTGTCGCTTGAAATGATTCAGATTTGTACTTAGCATTCCTTTTCTCATCCACACATTAAGAAAGTGAAAACAAATACATGCATGTGCATTTGCATTTAGACTGCTTGTTGATTTTGATTTAGGACAGTGCATCTAGTGCGTGCTCTCTACTCTATGTTGAAAGAATCTCATTTCTCTTTCCTTAGTAGATAAGATTTTCATTTCAAAAAGAAGATTAAACAATTGTTTATCATCTTAGATTTCATTTGGGGAATTGTATATCTACATCACGCAGTGAACCTGAAGGAAAACTTCTTAAGAAAGATCAACTGTAACATAAATTCAATGAACATAAAAATGCTTTGGAACCTAATGCACAACATTTAGAAGTCTAGGCTAGAGATGTATTCTGGTGTCATAAAGTGTTGTAACTATCGCTTTCATCGTAGGTTGGGTGATTCCTCCTCTTTGAGATGATAAGTACCAATATGGATTTGTGCTCCCACGTACTGTCGAGTATATATTGGGAGACCACAATAGGCTATATCCTTTATCCTTAAGAAGTCCTGTCTACCACCCTATCTATCGCAATGCACTGAACACAGCATTCGGGAAGATTGAATGCCGTACCGTAAAAATTATTTTGCAGTTTTGCGATTGGTTTGGTAATCCCTCTATCTAGATTTCCAGAGTAGTCTCTTTTGTTCCTTTTCAGACTCCTTAAAGGAAAAGGTCCATTTGAGCACTTGTCACTTCAGGCTCATTAAAAATCGAAGGCAACTAGAGTCATCTTTTGTTTTTCTTGACTCTTAAAAATTGAAAAGGCAAGTTGTGTCAAAGCGTCTAAAATTCATTTAATTTGGAATCATTTTCCCCTCTATTTTAAGTTGATCGAGTAATCCACAATCATGGAAGAAATTCAATCGAAACTCCGTCGTTCATGGAGACTTACGAGTCAACCATCTTTGACTCCGGAAACGAAACTATTCTGGATAAAGTGAACTCGTTTAACCGGATCAAAGTCCCCTGGTTTGGTTGGAACTTGTGTTTCAACATCCTCAGGGACTCTGGTTACTCCAACCATATCTGGTACCCCTGCCTTCATAGAAGAAGTCCCGCGGCCACAAGGGGACATTAGAACTGATCCTAATGTAATGGTAAATGCTCATATTCTTAAATCGACTCCATCTACAGCTGATTCGGAAGGTGTTACCCCTCCAACAAGTGTCGCTGCAGTCTATACCTTCTTTGGCACCAAAAATATTTTATGGACCTGACGGTCTACCTCTACCACCTGGATTGATTACAATAGAAGAGATTGTGGAAGATCCTCCATCCAGTTCTCCATTATATTTTGGAGCTGGGATCACCTTGTATCCTTCATCATCAGAAGTTAGTCTCTCTTCATCGCAAGTTCCTGTAAAATCGCTAGGAAATCTTTTGGACAGGCTAGATATGTCTGAACAACTGTCGACATCTAGGATTGTGTCATTTGACATGGCAGCAACAGAACTTCCTGCTACTACTCCAACAGTGTTCGCTGGTGTACCATCTGTCCGAACTAGCTCTCAACCACTAGATGGAGTCCATCCAGGGACTGTTTCGACAGTATGGTCTATTCCTGTTTGTTCGTCCAGAATAATATTCAGAATCTCTTATGTTGAGTCTCAACAAATTGATCCTTCACAACAGTATTAATTTAGGCATTTTGATCCCCAAAGGTCAATCATTCCTTTGAGCAATGGATTACCACCTTATGGGGGGCAATATGCCCTTTCATTGTTTCCTCCAGGAGAACAACCATATGGGAGTTCCCAACAGAATTCGGGTCATGTTGGAATTACATCCAGCGGTTGTGTGCCAATACTGCCTCAAGAACCAAGATTTGTATACTCAATGCAACAAAGCCTACCTGTGTCAAATATCCCCACTACACCGGCCATTGTGACAGTGTTGCAAGTACAAGCGTTGCTTGTTGTATGTCAACCTCAAGTTTCTTAGGTCGTAATACAATAGCCTCCTATCTCCACGACATAATCGCAATCACTGGTTAGTGGCTCCCTAACCAGAGCGACCCATGTTCAAACGGGTACTATTACCCCTCATCTTGGTCAAATGCCCAGTATTGGGCAACAGCAAATGGTTTCACAACCATGGCTGGTGCAATATCAACAACCACAATTCCAACAAGCTTACCAAGGATCTGAGCCACAAATCTTTGCAAGTAATGGGCAGCCGTATATTCAAAGTGGTCAACATCAATCATTTCATAATGGTTATGCTCATCAACCTTACCAAAGTTATCAACATCAAATACATTATGCTGGTATGAAAAGACCCACTGCTCAGGTGATACCATCTTATCTTGGGTACGCTTCACCGAACCTGAATCAACAGTTGCCCCTCGTGGAGAATTTAGAGTTATTGGATCTAAATCGGCTAACAAACGATCCAATTGCTTATGCCCCCTGGTGGCTGGTGATTCCTCATAAACTTCCATCAGATATTCCTAAATTTAATGGAAATTCGGGTGAAGACTCGTCGAATCATGTGATGATCTCTCATATGTGGTGTTCATCCAACACTCTAAATGATGATTTGATTAGGCTTCGCCTTTTTCAGCGAACATTAACTGGTCCGGCAGCAAAATGGTACATTAAATTTCCTAGAGCTTCATTTGATAACTTCAGCACCCTTGCCACAACCTTTTTAACCCATTTTCAGTTACCCATAAGGTACGAAATAGGAACAAAGCTGCTTACCAATTTCAAATAGATGACAACCAATCATATATCTAATCATATCCATGAGTGGCGTCATCGTCATAGAATGGTAAAACATATGTTCTTGATTAGCTATTAGCTGAATGGTTTATTAATTCATTGTTACCTTCTATAACAGAAGATGTGGCAAAGGGAGGGGTCGTCACTGAAGAGCAAGTCATTGCTCTTGCGCAATATCTAGACTTGATCTATACTAGTCTGGCACGCTCTATGACAAAATCCCTGATGCTCCTAGACATAAATTTTCCATTCCTCCTCCTCCTAAATCAAACAAGGACTCTCATGCTGGCGACGGCGTGATAGGTACGACAAGCACGAAATCGACAAAGGCTACATATAAGAAAGCCCATAAGATTTTTGATCAAAATGCAAATGAAGAACTTCTCGCCTCAGAGGTAAACGCCGTGTCGACTGACAAAGGCAAAGAAAAAAAGCAACCAGCAGGAAAGAAGAAAAAGAAAGGGAAAAAGAAGAAACAGGAGGGGATGTCTTCTGAAAAATCTTCTGCAAAGCCTTCTGGGCCAAGGAAACCCCCTACAGGGTGTCAGATATGTGATGAGGATCATTGGACGAGAGATTGTCCACATAAAGCTGAAGTTAAGAAACTCTTTAAGAGTTCAAAAACCTTAGTGGTATTGACTGATCTGTTTCCAAATCTAGGAACAAATGTTATATACCTAGGGGGGATAATATGGGGTACCAAGGGAGGTACCCAAGGTAATAAGGTAATAATGGGATCGGCCATAGTAATAAATAAGGTGGTTAACCCATATCATGTAAGGGACAACAAATAGTTAGTAATAATGTAATGGGCCCATGGTATTAGTCGATGGTATGAGGGAACCGTGGTAATGATCCATGGTATTGTATGTATGAAGCCTATATAGAGGCTAGAGACTCCATGTCAAGAAATATTGTCAAGGAATATTGTGTGAACAGGCATATGGCTTGTGGAGAGTTCTCCTTCCTTAAGGAGTGAATGTATGGTGTTACCCTACCTTAAGGGTTTTGATCAATAAAGAACCATTTCATATTATTTCTGGGTTTATTTGCATTGTCTTATATTTTCATATCAGCTCTATAATATTCTTGGGTTAAATCTATAACAAGTGGTATCAGAACACTTTCTTGGGCAAAAAAGTGGAGAATTTTTTTTACTTTTTGCAAGATTTCGGGGGCGTCAAGTTTATAGATCAGATCTGTATGTTTTGGTGCAAGATCTGCAAAATCTAATTGCAGATCTGGATTCTATGTGAAAAAATACCCGATTTCAAAAAAAAAAATCGGCTGAATCGGAGTCCGAATGAAGGAGATATTGCTGATCTAAAAATCAATGGGGTTGCAGACAACTTTTCAAGAAAGTGAGTTTGCGGCGTAGATCTCGACGTCCTGGTGCAATATCTATAAAATCTAATTGTAGATCTGGATTCTTTGTGAAAAATACCCAATTTAAAAAAAAAAAATCAGTTGAATCGGAGCCCGGATGAGGGAGATATCGCTGATTTAAAATCAGCTCTTTTTTGCAGAAATTTTTGTGACGGCGGGAGAGTTGCAGCACAGATCTGAAATTCCAGTGTCTGGATCAAGATTTCTATCACATGGGTAGATGCAGAATGATTGTTCCATTTCTAAAAATAGGTCATAATAGGGATTCTGAGCAATATTGACGGAACTGTGACAATTTCAAATTTTCACCAATTTTTTGTGATGGCGGGCTTATATCTGAATTTGGAGGACTTGTATGCATTTGATGGCTCTCATCTAGCCAAATGGCTAGCACAAATGGAGAAATGGTTTAGAGTGAATTACCTCAATGATTATGAGACTCAGCTGAGTGTGGGACAAATGTACTTGGACAATGAAAGATTGCAATGGTGGCAAAGGCATCAACGTTGCCTTCGAAGGCCCTTGACTTGGGACAAATTCACAAAAGCTCTTATGGACCACTTTGACCATAAAGCTAATTTTGTGGATAAGCTCACACAGACAGACACACAACCTAGCAAAGATTATATTTTTACAGGAAAGAAGGAAACCAAGGAACCTAAAGGGTTATTTTATGCTGGTATCTCCTTATTACAGGTTTATGGATTGATTCAGAAAGAGAAGATCATTGTTTCTATAAATCCTAGTTGCAAGCATAATTTCATCAATGTTAATTTAGCAAAAAAATTGCAAGTTCCCGCAAAACACATTGAAAATACACAGGTGAATGATGAGGATGTCCAAGTGTATAAGGATTTGAAGATTTCTATGGATAAGTATGTGTTGCATGGTAATTTTTATACTTTAGAGACAGATAATATGGATGTTGTTTTGGGATACCCGTGGATGGAATCAGTGGGTACTATAAATATTAATGTGCAGAAAAAATTCCTGAAGCTCTGGTATAAAAAGAAGAAAATTACATTACAGGATATTTCCATCAATAAACAGGTAGAGTCCATAGAAGCTGACATAGAAGATGTTCCAGGGACTGACATATCAGATGATGAGCAGTTGATGGTCGACAATCAGACACAAACAGAGGCTGAAGAAGAAAAGGTTACAGGTGCTAATCCATCACAAGAGGGCTCAGTGGTTGAAGTAATATTTAAAGATAAGACACCACAACATGCACTAGATAATAGTCAGGCTCCAATAAGGGGTGAATTAAAGAAAAAGACACTGTGGGTTAAAACTTCAACATATCATCACCCACATCACCCCGCAAGAAAACAACCATCAAGATGGAAACCAATTAGCCACACGGACAACAACCCCCACAAGACAGATAGAGAGGAGCGAAGATCCACCTACTACACATCTACACATAAGAGCTACCATAGTCAACTTCCATCTCAAGCGAGCGAGGCACCAGCGAGACCGAGGGGTCACCTTTCTCTTGGATGGCTAGATGCACGTGCATGGTACCAGTGGACTACTCTTTTGAGTAGATCTTATTATTTGTGTTCTTCCCATGTTTCGGGGACGAAACATGCTTAGGGGGGTGGAATGTTATATACCTAGGGGGGATAATATGGGGTACCAGGGAGGTACCCAAGGTAATAATGTAATAACGGGATGGGCCATAGTAATAAATAAGGTGGTTAACCCATATCATGTAAGGGACCACAAGTAGTTAGTAATAATGTAATGGGCCCATGGTATTAGTGTATGGTATGAGGGAACCATGGTAATGATCCATGGTATTGTATGTATGAGGCCTATATAGAGGCTAGAGACTCCACATGGGAGATAGTCAAGAAATTGTGTGAAGAATTACTGTATGAGCAAGCATATGGCTTGTGGAGTGTTCTCCTTCCTTAAGGAGTGAATGTATGGTGTTACCCTACCTTAAGGGTTTTGATCAATAAAGAATCATTTCATATTATTTCTGGGTTTATTTGCATTGTCTTATATTTTCATATCAGATCTATAATATTCTTGGGTTAGATCTATAACAACAAATCTGGTTGCTAGTGACAATGCTTCCCCATCCCAAGTGCTAATGTTGTCTGTTTTGAAGCAGCAAAATGATGCTTTGATATCAACAAGGAATAAAGATTACGGGAATCCACAGCTGTCGAACAACAAGGCTAATGATCAACCTAGTAGTTCGGCAACAACTTCGATCAAAGTTGTGCCACCCATTATTCCTGATCTAACGGTAAAGCCACCAAAGGGAGTAGTACACAAATGAACATTTAATCCTCGTGCCAGAGCAGCAAAAAATTATAATATAGTAGAGGACCTGGCCCAATCGCCGTCCGCTATGTCGACACTTGAGGTACTGCAAAATTGCCCCTCCCAAAAGCAGGCTTTATTATCAACAATAGGTGGGATTGACCTAGCGGATTCCAATCTTGTGGCTTTTAATCATAAAGGATATGACCCTTAGTTACCAGTTCAACTAGCTTTCCTTATTCAGGTGAAAGCCCTCAACAAAATTGTTCATCGAACAATTATTGATGAGGGGGCATATACATGTATTATGTCGATGAGTTGTTGGAAAACTTTGGGATCTCCACCTTTGTCATGATTGGCAACGACATTAAAATCATTTGATGGATGAAAATACACCCCATACGGGATTTTAAATAAATTGCAAGTCGAACTAGGGGGAAAAATAGTAGAAATTGATGTTGAAGTTATCAACAGAAACCTCGATTACAACATCCTACTAGGAAGGCCTTGGATATATGCTATGGCTGCAGTTGTGTCAACGTACTTTAGAAAGATTGTATTTCCCTTCCAAGGAAGAATCACAATCGTCGACCAACAAACATTTCTCCCAAATAGTTCATAAGTTACGGGAAGCATTCTGATGATCCACAGGAGCTCTCAGTTGCTTCAAAATATCGGAGTAGGCCTACTAAAAGACCCAACATTGACGGGTACTTTTGCCCTATCACCTCCAAACAATATGGCAGAAGTGGCCACCGTAGGAACCTGCAATATGGTGTCTTCCATTCAGAAGATATCCGATCAAAATGTTAGCATGGATCATTGCAAGGTTTTTCCCCCAAGCCCAATAGAAATATTGTAGCAATCAATGTTTTCGGCTTGGGATGCAAACCAAAATCAACGCTCATCAAGCATTTGGATAGATAGGTCTAAGGAATATGGTACCCCTACAGATCCTTGGTCACAATTACATTCTATAGACGAAGGAATTGTTCAGTCAATGATGATTGACGGGGCACCACGGGAAGATTACCACCCTCGTTCCCATCTTCCGAATTGTAAGGAAGATAATTCCAGTGACCTTGATCATCTCTCAATTTTTGATTTTCAATCAAACACTATAAATATGGTGGATTCTGAGTGAAACCTGTCCAATACTGAAGAGACTATCTCCATCAATATCTCGACCAAAATAGATGTTGTAGAGAATACTCATGTTAGCAAATCTTGTTCTTCTTCAAAACTAGAAATATATTATGCTCCTTTTCGCGAGTTTAGAGATGTCTTTGCTTGGTCATATGATGAAATGCCAGGCATTGACTTGAGCATAGTTGAACATGATATTAAGATGTATCCTGATGTCAGACCAGTACGACAACGGCTCTGGCAGGTGCACCCCAAGAAAGCCACTACCATCAAGGCGGAAGTTGAAAAACTTCTCCATGCTGGTTTTATTTACCTGGTTCCTCTAACTGATTAGGTATCGAATATTGTTCCTGAAATGAAAAAACAAGGAATTATTAGAGTGTGCGTCGATTATAGGGATGTAAATCAAGCTTGTCCAAAAGACAACTACCCTACACCCTTCATTGACCAGATAATTGATAAATGCGCCGGATGTGAAATCTTTTCATTTATGGATGGATTTTCCAAGTATAATCAAATAAATATCCACCCATAGGACCAGGCAAAGACTGCTTTTATTTTTCCGTGGGGCACATTCGCATATCGCAAGCTACCCTTTGGTTTAAAGAATGCAGGGGAAGCATTTCAGAGGGCAATGAATTATGCCTTCCATGACATCAAGAACATCATTCAACCATATCTTGACGATCTTCCAGCTCATTCGTGAAAGTGGACCGATCATTCGCAGCATTTGAGAGTGATATTTCTACGTTGCTAACACTACAAGATACGATTCAATCCACACAAATGTGTGTTTTGTGTCAGTTCTGGTCGTTTACTTGGCTTTGTGGTCTCGAAGGACGGGATTCATCTCGACCCATGTAAGGTTTAGACAATCATTGATTTGCCTCCACCTTCAAATTTGCTTCAGATTCAGAAACTCCAGGGGAAAACAAACTTTCTGAGGAGGTTCATTCTAAATTATGCTGAACTTACTAAAGGTTATACTCGTCTAGTGAAAAAATAAGTACCCTTCATATGGGACCAGGTCGCGCAAGCTTCCTTTGATGCTTTAAAGGAATCCCTAATAAAAGCATCATTAATGTATGCTCCAGATTATCAAAAAGACAATAACTTGTATCTGGCTGCAACAGATATGACCATAGCAATGGTTTTAGTTCAAGAAGACAAAGGAATTGAACATCCTATCTATTATTTAAGCCAAAACTTAAATGATACGAAAAGCAAGCACTCCTATGTTGAAAAGCTAGCTCTTGCAGCTGTTCAAGCGATACAAAGATTTCGACACTATATCCTCTTTCAAAAAACTACCATTTTGTCAGATTACAACCCCATGACTTATATCTTGTCGTGACAGTTACTGGGGGGCAAGTATTCCAAATGGATAGCAATTTTGCAAAAGTTTGACCTAGAATTCGTAAAATCTAAATCAAATAAAGCTCTGGTTTTCACGGAGTTGCTATGCGATCTCCCATTGTCGTCCAATGATTCAACATCCAATGCAACGATCGTGGATGAATCTTTGTTTCTGATATCTTCAAGCAATCCATGGTATGGAGAAATAATTATTTATCTCTAGACCCAAACATATAGGTCTAATACCTCCTGTTTAGAGCAATGATCATCGGTGATACACTTTACCGTCGTGGTATCGATACAGTTCTACAGAGGTGCCTCACCCATGAGGAGGCCAAAAAAGTCCTGAATGATTTTCATTTAGGCGCATGTGGGGGGCATCAATATGGTAACGCTACGGCTCAAAAGATTTTACGAGCAGGATACTTCTAGCCAACAATGTTCAATGATTGCATAACCACAGTCAGAAGTTGCCATGCTTGTCAAATCTTCGATCGCAAAACCAGAATTCCACCCGCACCTCTGCAACCAATAGTCACTGTTGGGCCATTCGCCAAATGGGGCATAGATTTCATGACATGTAACCCCACCTCGGCCGGGGGGCATGGGTATATAATAGTCGCAGTTGACTATTTTACGAAATGGGCTGAGGCGATGCCTACATTAAACAACAGTGGCGAAACCACTGCTCTTTTCCTTTTTAATCATGTAGTGTCCAAATTCGGTGTTCCACAAGCTATAGTCACAGATCATGGATCGTATTTTCACAATCACATGATGGTTGAGTTGGCTGCCAAATTAGGACTGTCCTACGATAGCTCTACTCCGTATTATTCGAAAACTAACGGACAAGTTAAGGCAATCAACAAGGTCCTGAAGCGCATGCTGCAAAGGATGATTGGAGACCATAAACGGAGTTGGCACCTGATCCTGTACTCGGCCTTGTGGGCATACCAGACATCGGTAAGGAATGCAACCAGGTTTACACCCTTTCAATTGGTGTATGGCCTGGAAGTGATCTTACCAGTTCAGTGTGAAATCTCATCCCTCAAGCTCGTAGTCGACCTTCTCCCGAGAACTTCAGAAGAGGAGGCTCGTTTCTTTGAACTAATCCAATTGGATGAAACCCATCATGATGCCCGCCTTAGCTAACAAAGCCCATAAGAAATGATTCAAGGCACAGTTCGACAAGAATGTCAAACCCCGTGTCTTCTCAGAAGGTGACCCGGTCTTACTCTATGACCAGGAGTCCGATAAGTTAGGAGCAGGAAATTTCAAGTCTTTATGGATGGGCCCCTATATTGTTAAGCATGTATTAGCAAAAGGAACCTACAAGTTACCGGATTATGATGGGATTCCATTGGCGCAACCCCACAACCGGTTGTACCTTAAGCGTTACTATGCTTGACTCAATATAGTAACCCCTATGCTTTTGTTACATTTTTGTTTTCAATAAGGGTAATCGTTTTGGTTAGGTAATCCACTTTTGCATTTGTTACAAATGTCGAACCCATTGGAATAATTTGTTGGATATGTCGACAGAGCAAGCTGTAGTTTGCGGAACCTATCTTCTGTGGCCTGGGCCATCTTTGATCCAAGCGACGAGTTAGTAAGTTTTAGAGGGATATGTATTGGCTGATCAATGAACAATATCACTGAATATAATGCATTGATAGAGCTCCTCTCTGATTCCATTGCACATGGCATACACCGACTTGTTGTCAAGCTAGACTCACAGCTCGTCATTCTACAGCTCATCAGTATCTATTCTGTATGGAATCCAGCTATCTATCGTATGTTCCTAAGGGTCAAGATTTTGGAAAGATAGTTCGATTCTATCCAATATCAACATATTTCCAGAAACTAAAACACATTAACAGACTCAATGGGAAATTATGTGTTAGATAGACATTTACGACATTTATAAAAGAAAAGCATCTCATCAATATTTGCATCAGGATCATGTAACTTAACCAAAATGAAGCTTCGAAAATAGAATATATATATATATAGCTGTTTATGGTTCACACATAGTGTTTTGTGTCCAAGACAAAATTGGTCAAATGACCCAAAAAATCAAAATGATAGGGGGCACCCTAGTCTAATGGTGCTGGTGATAACAAGTCACCGCCTATGCAATCATGCGTAAAAGCCTAGTCCATCGACGTGGCATGCCAGTAGTATGTCACTGTAATCTCAGAGGCAGCTCGTCAGTCCTCACATCCAGGATACTGAGAGTGAGGCCTTCGATCTGATCCTGCAATGCTGCAAGAGTCTCGGCCACATCTAGGTCACGAAGGACAACCCTCCCTACAACTTCTCCTGCTGGAATGGCAGCTAGTGCTCTCAGGCGCACTGCTGGTCACACCGGTCCGACATCTACATGAGCACATGAGTTTTTGATTAGTATTGATAAAAGAAAGCACAAGAATATTATAAAAACAATAAACAAGGATATGGTCAAAAATTCTACCTATAACACTCCACTGCTCACCATCCGGCAACACCAAAACAGGGTCACCCCGGAAATACATACCGACATATGGACACTCGGAATAAACCATCTCCTGATGGTTGAACCACTCAAAGAAGGCATTAGAGAAAGAAACCTGTGGCTGACTAGCATGTCGGGCCATAAGTTCAACCCATCTCTGCATCCGTGGCTCAGTCGGTGGCGGCAAATGAAGTGAAATGTACTGTGGCTGCATCAGTGGGATCTTCTCCAAGGCGAAAGTGGTCAAAATGGAACCATAGCCAAAGTTCTTAGATCGCCCATTTTTCACCTTGGTAAGCTATTCATTTATCACCGGAAGTACTACATCACACCAGTTGAACACCTTCGGTTCAAGGCATTCTAAGGCATACTGCATATAGGACCTGTTGGCCAAGTGAAGAGCCGCACTACCAGCCAGTCTAGCAAAGGTGAACAAGATGGTCCTCAAAGACCAGTCAGTGACATCTCGGATGTTGATCTTATTGTCCTTGCTTGGCTGAGATCCTTCTCTACAGTATCGGTGAATATAATTCCTCACGGATTCGCCCCCACGGGCGGAACTTGATAGTGAGAGAGGGGCACCACGCCTCGATAAACCAGTCAAAAAGTAGATGTCAACAATGGTCAAGGGGATGGATTTTCCTCTGATCTAGAACACCTGGTTGGTAGGATCCCATGCATCGAGAAAATATTGCAACAAGTTGATTTGTTGCCTCATGCTAGAGATGCGGAAGAACTTGAGCAAACCGCAGTTTCGCAATGCAGTTACCGTACCCTGATCATGTAAAGAAACGATGTCCTCTTATTCATGCTCATGTTCTTGCCATGTAACAACCATTTTTCTCTGATGAATCTCTGAAAACAAACAAGAGAAGAGTCAGGGTCCTGATTTGGCAAAAAACAGGCAAAATTTCCATGAAAAACAGTGCACAAGTTTCCCTCCTTGCGCCCATCGCACCCCAGCTGTGTACTAGGTGTGCTGCATACTGATTGGCCAGTGGATAGCCCAATATGCATCACACCTTTCGATATAGACAGGGTGCAATGGGGGCAGAATGAATTGTTCAAACCCTAAAGGATCAGAAAAGCAGGGAAACATGCTTAGAACTCAAAAATGAAAGAATGTAATTGAAGAGCACAGGTTTAGCTCCTACTTGGTCCAGACGGTGCCAAGAATCATCCACAGAATCTCCCGGAATCAGCTAGTGAAAATCAAGGGGGAAAACACCTCCAAAGCTCCAACAGTCTCAAGTTCAAATGAAATGGTAAAATGAGGGGTAAAAACTACTTTTAAGTTACTTTTCACATAATTCAAGTAGGGTATTAATGTTTTAACTCATTTTTCAAGCATGTATTCTCATTTCTAATCATTTTGATGGAGCAATTGAATAGGTAGTATGGCCGTCAAAAGAACATAGTGTTAACAGTGGGTCGAATATCAAAAACCGTTATTACGAGCGGTTTTTATGTGAAGTTCAAGCTCGTTAAAAATTAAACCTAAGAAATGAGCAAATGTTCCCCCAGAGTTTAAGCTCATTAAAAAATGAACCACCCTCCGGTAAATAACCATTGTGAATCCATTATCATCAGCCTTTTGAGCCCTGGTCATGTTCTTACCATCACCTCCACTCTGTTTGGCCAATCATATGCCTCCATTTGATTGTTTACCCTTTTGAGGAACAGCTGTGAAGAGTGATTCTGTTAGCCATCCTTGTGACACTGCCATGATTGGAAAATTCCAAACATTACTTGGAATCAGCAGCTACCCAAAAATATCACTCGTTTCTAAAAAACGAGTCTCCTTTAAGCTCTTTTCATCTAACTCGTAAAATATGAAAATATTCCCGAGCAATTGGCCTCTCCAACTCGTTAAAGCTACCGGAAGTGCTATCCCTCCTCTAGATTTTAATCTTTTTGGACCTGAGGGATTATTACACAAAACGATCGAGTGCTTGTTTGGTTCGGCTCGTTAAAACTATCGAAAATTCATCCCTTTTGTATTATTTTATACTTTTTCAGACTTAAGGGATTATATGATGAAAAAGGATTACTAGAGTTTCCTTTCCGTCCCTTTTCGGACTCTCTGAAATTGAAAAAGGACCGAGTTGTCTTTCTCATTAAACTTGTTAAAACCAATAGCGACAAACTTGTCCATAGAGACAAGAACGAGTTTCACTATCGCTAGGCTCGTTAAAACATAGCGACGAGTTTGCCCGAAGGAAAATTATAGAACAAGCATATGTTATCCTCCTCAAGCTTGATAAAAATAAAGAGGTACTGGTCAACAATGACTGGGGAAAATTGGGAAGAAAACTTGAAGAAACTTTATTGATAGTGAGTCGCTCTTGAACATTACACTTTCACTCCATCACCATGATTGAGTCGAGTTGGGTTATTCCATTCATTATTCATATTACCATTGGTCCACCGTACCATCCATCTTTGGGGTTAACACTACCAATCCATTTCAGTGTCATCGATATGTTCAAGAGAAGTCAATTAGAGAATTCACCAACCCATCTTGTGTCTCATCCGCTGCAATAAATTCATGCTCCATTCTTTCATGACCGCCACCTTGAACCTTGTATCATCAAATCGTCTTCACCTTCGCAAAGTCATTTGCTCCGTTCCGTGTTGTAGATGTGGGATTCATTAAGGTCATCCTACGATGGGTCACTTCTTGTCGACGATAGCTCATTATGCAATAAGTCGACCTAGGAACAACCCTTTCAGTACTTTGAAGCTTGCATGGCTCAATGGCAAGTTTCTCACTTCCGGCGACAGGTTTACATCAATGGCCTTTGACCAAAAGATTTTGCATGGTGCTTGATGCCAAGTCGCATTTTCACACCACATGAATTATACTGCAGTACCTTGAGGGTCATCATCATTATCGGTGATTCCTCTCGCGCCTATTAACAACTTACATCATTGGCTGGTAATTAGGCGATGTCTTTCCATGTTCGACTCCAAAACATTTTTTCACATGGATCGACTTGTACTTTGGGCGAAGATTGGATGAGTTTGAAGACCTCGGATCTAGTTTCATCCATCTAGGCTGCGATATATTCAGGAAAGTAAAAACATCAAATGTACATCATTACTACACAGATGATCATCTGAATCAAAGGATGATGGCTCTATTAGAATCATCAGTCTGTCACTGACGGTTGTCTGTCCTATGTACATGAAAATGAATTTATAAAGCTGAGCATGGGAATGCCCGCCTCAGCTAGATCATGAAAATGTTATGAAGATAATGTATTGAATTGTATCTTATTACAGGTTGCCTTCTAGTTTGAAAAACCTCGGATCCTCATGATAAAGCATTTCAATCGACACCAAAAGATTTTCGACCTCATGCTTTAGGGGGCAACTATTATAGACATATTTGGGCACTACAACCTCAATCATATATGTCCATAAACCAAGGGCTTATGAGTCCCTAAAAGAGTTGTTTCATGCCCTAAAGGAACAAGGTCAGTTGATTACATCATCTCCTAGAAGTTCTCCACAGAAAACTTCTCAGAACTAGTCAAAACTGGACCATACAGACTGCTCAATGCAGAGGGTGCGATGCATCTCACCTACTCAGTGTAAAAAGTGTGATGCATATTTAAAATCCATTTTGTAGGGTGCATTGGGTGAGAGTAGACAAATGGCAGAGACAGTTTGCAAGGTGGATGATCATGGAATCTTCTAGAAACTTCTCATGTGACACTTGCCTCTTTGAATTCACCTAGGGATGAGTAAGAGATCATCAATCTCCAAGTGGAATCAAGGACTATCAAAGAGAGGACACTAGTCAAAATCCCAAAAGCTAACTCACCCCCGTGCAATCATCTATATATGGATCCCTCATCCCAGAGATCCAAGGGATGGAATCTTGTATCTTGTAAGGAAGTGTTGTTGGTTTCCTGGTGGAAGATCATAGTGTTGGGTGATCTAATATTTTCATGAGGTGAAGAAGGGATTTCATGTTGGGAGGATGATGCTAGGCTAGATCAATGGGTTGTAATCCTCTCTTCTAATCTTTATATCAATAAAGCTATTAAAGTTTTCCTCCACATTCTTGTATGTTTGATGATATATGCATTTGTGTGGTCAATATATATCTGGTCCTATATTGTTTATGATTGTAGATCTCTGTACTTTGAAGGTATTATGCTGCTTTGACTTTAATAGTACTCTTTGAAGTAGAGTGGTCAAGGAAGGGAGCTGCAAAGACCTGCAGAGAGGAGGAGGACCAGCAAGGAACCAAGCGAAAGATTGAGGTTGGTATCTTTGCTCCTCTCCTATTACTTCTTCGTAAAGGAAAACGAAGTACCTTTAATCTGTTTGTTTCTAAGATAGCTACCCGTCTTAGTGGGATAGCAGCGTTGCATAGACATGATTTTCCCGATTACAGATATAATATATATATATATATATTATATATATATATATATAATATATATATATATATATATATTATATATATATATATATATATATATATATTATATATATTATATTTTTATATATATATATATAATATATTATATATTATATAATATATATTATAATATATATATATACTATATATATATATATCTGTTTGTCTATAAACACACCTTGTACTAGTACAACCAACATTTTGGCACCCTTTTCAGGGAGGCGCTTAGGGGATTTACTTTGTAACCTGTTGCAGTTTGGTTTGCTCTTTACTAGTTTTTCTTGTGAGATTTTATTTCTTCCCTGAACATTTTTGTTTTCATTTTTAGGGTGTTGTAAATTCCCCCCCCGCCCCCCAAAAACCCCCAACTCTATATATATATACATCTATACACACACAAACACTAGTTATCTTGTTGAGAAAAAAAATGGTATTTCAAGGGATTGTTCAATGATGAGTTTGAGGCTAATATCGACCATCTAATGCACCTATTTCACTAACTCGTTGGAAAGAACATTCCAAGAAGGAGTCTCAAAGTAGTACATGGAGAACCTCTTCTATATTGGGATGAAATGGTACACATCATTACCTTTTCATTCCCTATGCTACAAATGCATAGTATTCTGCCATCTTCTCTACCAAAATTTCATGGTCTGGAAAATGAAGACCTAGATACATTCTTATTTGAGTTTGAAATACTATGTAGAGGATATGGTTATTGTACTAATGCTTAAAGGTTGAAATTGTTTCCTCTTATTCTTAAAGGAGAAGCTCTCTGATGGTATAATGAACCTTGGAGGGAACTGCATTCAAACGTGGGAAGACATGAAGAATGTATTCTTGAAGAAATATCAAGACTAGTGGCAGGCTAGTGAAGATATTTTTGGAATGATACAAAGGGAAGATGAAAGTTTGGAGGACTATGTGGAGCGATTTCAATACAACCTTAAAAAATTAAATCATAAACATTTTGAAAAAGAGACTTTTTGATCTCATACTTTTGTGATCCATATTATTTCTTTGGAATTGGCTTTCAAAATAATCACATAATCAATATCCTACTCAAAGAAATCAAAGATGACTTTTTAGAACCTTTAAATATGATAGAAGTAGGTGATTCTTTTCACTTTGCATATGATGATGTTTTTGAATTATGCATCAGGTATTCAAGGGGAATCTCCAAGATTGATAAAAATTATTGAGAACTTTCCTCTCAATTTTTTAAGTATGCTACAAGAATAGGAGTTATATGAGCCTCTCTAAATTTACAATTGGATGTTTTTCAAGAAGAAAAAAATTATTGGAGGGAGGATCATTTGATAAATTATTTCCCATCACTGCAATAGTTACAACAAGTATTTAAGGAATCAAGTAAGGAAACTTTCTAACCTCTAGGTATAACTAAAAACTCACCATCATTTAATACTTGGACTAAGCTTTATTATCCAAAACAAGTTCCTAAGAAGATCTATAACCATACAGTTCCTTGGAAAACTTATATTCCTCCTTCAATTCAATACCCCTCTCCCTCAAGGTAGATATTCCCCCAACCTCATGGATGGTTTGGAGCCTCCCCGCTAGGGAAATTCCCCATGCAAACCCCATTGCCTAAGGCACAACAACTACAATTCCCATCAAATGAAACACCATGTTATCCTTCTGTATCATCCCAACAATTTGTGCAACCAAACCATAATTCCTACAATCAAGTTGTACATCAATTTTAAATACCTATTTCTCCTACTCACTCCCCTATTGAATGCAATGTCATATATTTTAGAGAGGGGAGAGGAGTGAATTAATAAACTTCCCCTATTACCACACAACGTTTAGCTTGGGAAGAGACTTTAATCAATAAACCATTAGAGGAGAAATCTATGATTGAAACTTGTTCAAAAATTGTTGTTGAAGCTCATGAACAATATCAAGAGAAAAAACCTAGAATTTCCTTTAACCATCCTTGCCAATTTGAAGAGAGAAAACATCAAGTTGTGTAAGACTTGTACAAGTTGGATAACCATGAATAAGTCTATCCTATTGAAGCCTGGTTCCAAACAATCATTAGTATACCCCATTCACTCATCATTCAATAACTCTTGGTATCAATTAAAAAAACTAGTTTTTCATACTTTGGTATGTGTTGAAGTTTACATTTTGAACTTGAGTGTGAGTATGTTTAGTATTATGTTACACATGTGGCTACACTAGAAGTATGCCTACACTTGAAGGAGATATTCATGTCTTTAAATTAGGGTAGGATAGGATAACAAAAATAAATAAGATGCCATATGAAAAAAATCAGTTACAACAACACTCTTGAAACTGCAATTCCCTAAGGCATAGCTATTGAAAATTCCATTATTATGAACTTTTGTGGTAAGTCTTGTCAAAATAAGTTCACTCTTAATACCTCATATCCTGTAAAGTGACACTAATTATTGATTGGGTTATTCTTCTTCATATTGTTTGGTCATCCATGGAGTCATTCAGGGGTACGTGTCATTGTTATGCTTAATACTATCAATTTATAAGCTCAAAACCCTAACACTAGCCTAGTCACTTGATCAAATTGTCATCCAAATTTTTTTTCAAGTTACTCTTCAAAGGAATTGATGAAAAAGCCTCCTATGGTGGACCACTACTATAAAAACCTAATGAGCTCTCGAGAGAACCCTAACATGATTAACTCGAGGAATATTTTAGTCATTAACTGAGATTATTTCTTTAAAATGAGTATTTAGGGTAGAGAGACCAAACAATAAGGATTAATAATTAAAAAAATTTCAAGCCATCTCATGCTCTTAAGGATGATATTTTCCTCCTCACCTATTGAGTAACCTATTTAAGGTTAATCAATCAAAGTTTCTTTCAAAAGGGTTCATTGAGGGATAGGAGGTCTCATTACGAGCCAACCTACCATGTTCATGGGGCCTAACAAGAATGAAATTACCACTATTGGTCACCAAGCTAGATTAATGGCTTTCAGTTGAAAAGCTGGAAGACAAGAGGTCTCATCACAAGCCGGCTTGTTCATTCTTGTTAGTTCTTGTGATTTTCACTATCCTTAGTTGGTCACCAAGTCAAGACAATGACCTTAAGTTAATTTCTAAACCAATGTAAATGCTTGTAAATACCTTTCAATATATATCTAATAGATGGGACATAAACATTTCATTGGGTTAAAAGGCATCAATGTCGAGGCTATAGACGTTTGCTGGAAGCAACAACCATGCCTATGGTATTAAAGTTAATCTTAAAATATGATTTACTTGGTCGTATTTGTATTTCCTTGAACTCATTATCATATCTATATGAGAATGGATTTAATATCCTTCAAGTAATGTGCTTTAAAGTTCTATATTTTAGAAGTAATAAGTTTTTCATGGATGTGGGACCCTCGGTGCAGTTGATTCACGTTTCCTGAACAAGATTAGCTTCAACTATATGTTGGGTAATCGTAAGATGGTCACCCTAGGAAGGTATCATTTTGTTATTTTTCTTTTTCCATGTTTCCATATATCTTTAACACCATGGCTTTGAAATTATATCACTTTTATTTTCCATGAGGATATTGAGGTGAAGAATTACTTATTAGGGCTTCCCCTAAGATGCTTGTGGAAATTTTGATGATTGGTTATTTTATGATGACACTATCCCTGCAGTAACAACATTGTTAGCATTCCTTTGGTAGCCCTAGAATTAGTCAATCATTTAGAATAATAAAGGTTAGTATTGAAATTACTGAATCTATTGTCACATGTATTTATTATCTTATTGATGAAAAGGAAGTCGACATCGTATGACACTTACCTACATGCTCTTACTCACTTAGACCTATAGTTTAAGTAAATGCAACATGATTATAATAAAGAAACCCTAGACATACAATTTGTATTAACTTTGGTCTCTATCATAAGTTTTTATTTCATGAAGACATGTAAGATGATCATAATGGGGGGATTTTAGGACTCTATTTTGTCTAGTTTTATAGAACGTTTTTCTCTGAAATCCCTTATGAGTTTACTTAGCCTTTTATGGTCACTTACATCATTTTGTGAATTCTTCGATTAGTTATCTTAAATTTACATATGATATGGTAAATTTTTATTATTTATCATATTTCCTTTGTTTCAATAAGAATTACATCAAAGTGTTTTTAATGAAGGCTTAGTTATGTCTAGGTACCAAAGATCCTATACCAGGTCCTACAATCAAAAGAGGAGGTTATGCATGTGATTTATGTGTTTAAAAAAAACCATGTGGACCTATTTAATGGATGAATTATACATGATCATGTTAGTTAAATTGCACTCAACACAATTGGAAATAGTTCAATTCTTGCACCAACTTTTATCTCTGGCCTATGCCTACACTAGTCTTGAGTGCCTAAACTAATTTAGGGCTTCGATGTATTGGCACATTTTCGAGAAACTCTAGGAAAGGTTTTTTTCCATAATGATTTCTAACCACCTCCACATGAGTTAGAATGAAACCAGGTCATGTGTATCAATTTTTAGAAATTAATTAATGCTATAGCCCCAAATTTGTAACAGTTTTCAAACTACCAATTTTCTCCTCAATTTTCATGTAGATGAGGGTGAATCCTAAAATTATATAACACAAGTTTCATTGAAAATATGGTAAATTGGGGTCCCTCCAAACAATTTTCCAAAATTATTCATGGGTTGAGAGTTATGTGGGGTTGTTTGAGGTAATTTTGTAAAAAAATGCAATTTTTCCAAAGTTTAAAAATCATGCCCAGAAATGAAAAAAATCAACATAAAGAAGAGAAACTTCCATGCATATATATGAAGATATCTTGTGGTTATATTGATTTCACCTTTCTCAGTGTCTATTATGATTTGTACTCAATTTTCTCATGATTGTTTATGCTATTAAAGCCATTTTTTGGTTATTTAATTTATATGAAAACAAAAATATGGCTCTAGGAAAATAAGTCGTTCCTTGTACTCTCATCTTGTTGGATTAAGTTGTAGGGGTTACTCCCCTCTGATCAACTTGATATGGACTATTGTAGCTCATGATGTATTTTGATTGAGTTCTATTAATAAAAAGAGGCAAATGTTAGGTTTCCTTTTCATTTTTTTGTTACATTTTGTTAATTCTTCTGTCTGATCTGTCACTTAATATTTACTTAAAGAGGGTACATGCTGGTTAGCTTCGACCTAACCATTCCATCTTATCACACCTCTGTCAGCTAGTATTGTGTGGCTTGTTTTGGAATATAAAAAATGTGGTGTGCATGTCTATTAATTGAACATTGTATTTTTGTGTAACTTGTTTTTACTCTTCCATTTCTCTTCAAGTACTCTGTCTCATTTGAAGATGTAAACTTTGTGTGGTTTGGAAATTTCACAACTTGGATCTAAGAAGGAGTGATTACTTACATTCAAAAACTTTTTGAGTTATCATTTTTTTTAAGTTAAGTTTTGTGTAGATTGATTTTGGAATCATTCATTAATCCTTTCAAGGTTTGATTTATGTGCTATTTGAACTCATGGTTTCCGTTTGTTCATTGGTATCTTTGAGCTAGAAACACCCCTTGAGAAAACCCAGATATAGCATTGGTTTACACAATATTTTCTTCTCCGAAATCTTGTTCTAACATTACATTGTCCTGGGTTGTACAAGATTTACTATGGAGAGGTTATTATTTATATATGCGATTTAGTGAACCGCTAAAATTTTACTTGAAATTATTTCTTTGGGTATTGACTATTTTGGTTCTACAATATAATATCACTTTTAGTAAGGTTTTCTTCAAAATCCTTGAGTTTTTCTAGATCTGAAATACCAAAGGTATTTTTATAAATATTTGTGTGGTTTAGAAAACAAGTAAATGAATAAATGAAGTGTTCAAACCCTAAATCTTCAATAATGAATTAAGTCTTACAACATATCTCCAAGTGTAGGATTTGACACTATTTATTTTACCCACCGAGATTTGTTTCTTGTTATGATTCCACTCTCTTGGTTTGAGAAATAGATTCATAATGAGTATAATGAGATTAGTTGGTTCTCAAAAAGTTCTTTGAAATACAATGTGATTGGCCAGTAAGTGTAATTGGTTTAGCTGGTACATCTATGGAATGAGTATTTCTAGTGTTTTCAATGAAATAGTTTGGAAGGGATTCCTAAAGAACTGATTTATCAGTCTATGATTTCTCTTTCAGAGTTTGGTTCTTATTTTGATTTTATTTCCTTTTGAAAATATTTCTCTTGGACAGTTTTAAATCGTTGGTTTGAGATACCTCTAGGAAATAAAGTAGAGTGTCACGTTTTATGTTATGTAGGTTTATTCATTTGGTTAAGTACACCAAGATCACCACACATTACTTTTGAATACAAAAAGGATGAAAAGTTAGTGTAGTGCAGGAATTAAAGCATAGAGAGTAAGAATTTGCATTAGTACATGAATCTGAAAGTGGAATTGATATAATGTAGGAATCTTTAAAGACTTGTTTGGATTCCTTTAAGCACTCTTTGGGAATTATGGGATTGAGGCCCGTGTTCTTTTTAGATTTCTTCATCATTTATTTCATTTGTGATCTCCGTTGTTGTTGTAGACATATTTGGGCACTGCGACCCCAATCACATATGTCCATAAACCAAGGGCTTCTGAGTGCCTAAAAGTGTTGTTTCATGCCCTAAAGGAACAAGGTCAGTTGATTACATCATCTCCTAGAAGTTCTCCACAGAAAACTACTCAGAATTGGTCAAAACTGGACCATACAAATTGCCCAATGTAGATGGTGCGGTGCATCTCACCTACTCAGTGTAAAAGGTACGATGCATACTGGAAATCCATTCTGTAGGGTGTGATGGGCGAGAGTAGACAAATGGAAGAGATAGTTTGCAAGGTGGATGATCATGGAATCTTCCAAAAACTTCTCCTATGACACTTGACTCTCTAAATTTTCCCAGGGATGAGTGAGAGATCATCAATCTCCAAGTGGAATCAAGAACTATCAGAGAGAGGACACTAATCAAAATCCCAGAAGCTGACTCACCCCCCTGTAATCATCTATATATGGATCCCTCATCCCAGAGATCCAAAGGCTGGAATCCTGTATCTTGTAAGGAAGTGTTGTTGGTTTCCTGGTGCAATATCATAGTGATGGGTGATCTAATCGTTTCATGAGGTGAAGAAGGGCTTTCATGATGGGATGATGACGCTGGGTCAGATCAATCGGTTGTAATCCTCTCTTCTAACCTCTATATCAATAAAGCTATTCGATTTTTCCTCCACATTCTTGTATGTTAGCTAATATATGCATGTATGTGGTCAATATATATCTGGTCCTATATTGTTTATGACTGTAGATCTCTGCACTTTGAAGGTATTATGCTGTCTTGAATTTACAGGTACTCTTTGGAGCGGAGTGGTTAAGGGAAGAGTGAAAAACATCTGTCAAAAAGGAGAAGGAACAAGTGGAGAACCAAGAGAAATATCAAGGTTGGTATTCTTTCTCCTCTCCTATCCACTTCTCATAAAGGAAAGCGAAAGTAACTTTAATTTGTTTGCTTCTAAGATAGCTACCCGTCTTAGTGGGACTAGTAGCTCTGCATAGACACTAGATTTCCCGATAACAAAATGGTGACTCTGCTGGGGAGCGACTAGTTAGTTTTCTTGTCTATATTCGTTTACTTTATAAACTTACAGACGGAGCCTGAAGTCAAGCCAGCTAGCCTTCGAACTGCATTTTCTATGCAAGTGCAAAGTAGATCAATGCTGCTTCAGTCCATCTCTAGGTTTTGTTTATAAACTGAACAATTGATTCGCAGAAATCCTAATTGCCCTAGTGGTGGCTCAAGTAGCCTCATTAAATTAGCCCCTGTGATTCGCATTTACTAACTATCATTTGCTCGACCTAAATCCCTAAACTAAGTTGCAAACTGTGACCCAGAACCAAGTTGAAGTCTCATCCCTGGAACATCGCACCTTCTCCTCTTGGGAATCTAGATGCATCACACCTCCCGTGTGCAGTAAGTGAGATGCATGGCACTTTCCCTGTGTTACAGGTGCGATGATCAGATAAGACCTCTTCTACTTACAGATCTTGGTTTCTTGTTCACTCTTTTCGGCTTTATTCAGGAGTTTTGTTGTCTGTGATCAATATACCTTTATGGAAACCCCCTTCCTTTGCATGATTCAGCCTCCATAGTACAAATAACTGTAAATGTTTTTATGTATTGTTTGCCATTTACAGTCCTCTTTTACAAAGAAGTAGCGTAATCAAGCTGTCGTCTTTTGATTTGAAAGTGTCGCAAGTGTCGCTTTCAGTCAAAGAAAAGAATTCTATTGTTCTTGATGGTCAATTACATTGTTACTCTTGTATTTGATTTGAATTAGTAGTTTTTAAAGTGTCGAAAGCAATTTTCGATTCGAAATCACAAAGTGTCGTCATTATCTTCCTTTCGTTTTTTGAAAAGAAAATCATTAGTATTGTCGCTTGAAACAATTCAAATTTGTACTTAGCATTCTTTTTGTCATTCACACATTAAGAAAGTGAAAACAAATACATGCACATGCATTTCCATTTAGACTACTTGTTGATTTAGGACAGTGCATCTAGTGTGTGCTCTCTGCTCTTTGTTGAAAAGAATCTCATTTCTCTTTCCTTAGTAGCTAGGATTTTCATTGCAAAATGAAGATAAAACGATTGTTTATCATCTTAGATTGCATTTTAGGAATTGTATATCTACATCATGTGGCAAACCTGAAAGGAAAACTTCTTAAGAAATATCAACTGTAAAATAAATTCAATGAACATAAAAATGCTTTGGAACCTAATGCACAACATTTAGAAGTCTAGGCTAGAGATGCATTCCGGCATCGTAAAGCCTAGTAACTATCGCTTTCATTGTAGGTTGGGTGATTCCTCCTCTTTGAGATGACAAGTGCCAGTAAAGACTTGTGCTCCCATGTATCGTCGAGTATATATTGGGAGACCACAATAGGCTACATCGTTTATCCTTAGGAAGTCGTGTCTGCCGCCCTATCGATCGCATTACACTGAACACAACATTCAGGAAGATTGACTACCACACTGTAAAAAGTATTCTGCAGTTTTGTGATTGGTTTGGTAATCCCTCTGTCTAGATTTCCAGAGTAGTCTCTTTCGTTCCTTTTCAAACTCCTTAAAGGAGAAGGTCCATCTGAGCACTTGTCACTTCAGGCTCATTAAAAATCGAAGGTGACTAGAGTCATCTTTTACTTTTTCTCGACTCTTAAAAATTGAAAAAGCAAGTTGTGTCAAAGCGTCTAAAATTCATTAAATTTGGAACCATTTTTCCCCTTTATTTTCAGTTGATCAAGTAATCCTCAATCATGGAAGAAAGTCAATCGAAACCTCGTCATTCGTGGAGACTTACGAGTCAACCGTATTTGACTCCAGAAACAAAACTATTTCGGACAAAGAGAACTCGTTTAACTGAATCAAAGTCCCCTGGTTTGATTGGAACAAGTGTTCCGACATCCTCAGAGACTCCGATTACTCCAACCATTTCTGATATCCCTGCCTCTACAGAAGAAATTCCGCAGCCACAAGAGGACATTATAACTGATCCTTGTGTGATGGTAAACACTTCTAATTCTGAACTGGCTCCATCTACAGCTGATTCGGAAGGTTTTATTCCCCAGACATCTGTCGCTGTAGAACCTGTACCTTCTTCGGCACCATAAATATTTTATGGACCTAACGATCTACCTCTCCCACCTGGTTTGATTGCTATAGAAGATATTGTTGAAGATCCTTTGTCCAGTACTCCATTGCATTTTGGAGTCGAGATCACCCTATATCCTTCTTCATCAGAAGTTGGTCTCCCTTCATCGCAAGTTCCTATAGAATCACTAGGAAATCTCTTGGATAGACTAGACATGTCTGAACAACCATCGACATCTAGGACTGTGTCATCTGACACAGCAGCAGTATAACCTCCTGCCACAACTCCAATAGTGTTCACCGGTATACCATCTGTCCCAACTAGCTCTCAACCACTAGATGGAGTCCATCCAGGGACTATTTTGACAGTATGGTCTGTTCCCGTTTGTTCGTCCAAAATCATATCTAGAATCTCTTATGTTGATTATCAACAAAATGATCCTTCACAACAGCATCAATTTGCTCAGTCCCATCCCTAGAGGCCAATCGTTCCTTTGAGCACTGGATTACCACCATATGGGGGGCAGTATACTCTTTCATTGTTTCCTCCGGGAGAACAACCATATGGGAGTTTGCAACATAATTCGGGTCATGCTGGAATTACATCCAGCGGTTGGGTGCCAATACTCCCTCAACAACCAAGAGTTGTATACTCAATGCAACAAAGTTTACCTATGTCGAATATCCCCACTACACCAGCCATTGTGACAGTGTCGCAAGTGCAAGTGTTTCCTGTTGTATGTCAACCTCAAGTTTCTCAAGTTGCAATACAACAGTCTCCTGTCTTCTTGACAAAACCACAATCACCAATTAGTGGCTCCCTAACAGGAGTGACCTAGGTTCAAACAGGTACTATTACCACTCATCTGGGTAAAATGGCCGGTATTAGACAACAACACATGGTTTCACAACCATGGCTGGTGCAATATCAACAACCGCAATTCCAAAATGCTTACCAAGGATCTGAGCAACAAATCTTTGCAAGTAATGGGCAACGTTATATTCAAAACGGTCAACATCAATCATTTTATAATGGTTATGCTCATCAACCTTACCAAAGTTATCAGCATCAAATGCATTATGCTGGTATACAAAGACCCACTGCTTAGGTGATACCATCCTATCCTAGGTATGCTTCACCGAACCTGAATCAACATTTTCCCTTTGTGGTGACTTTAGAGTTACCAGATCTAAATCAGCTAACAAACGATCCAATTGCTTACGCCCCTTGGTGGCTAGCAATTCCTCACAAACTTCAGTCAGATATTCCCAAATTTAATGGAAATCTGGTTGAAGACTCATCGAATCATGTGATGACCTTTCATCTGTGGTGTTCATCTAACACTCTTAATGATGATCCGATTAGGCTTTGCCTTTTTCAGAGAACATTAACTGGTCTGGTAGCAAAATGGTACATTGAATTGCCAAGAGCTTCATTTGATAACTTCAGCACCATAGCCACAACCTTTTTAACCCATTTTCAATTACCCATAAGGTATGAAACAGGAACATAGCTTCTTACCAATTTCAAATAGATGACAACCACTCATATATCTGATCATATCCATGAGTGGCGGCATCGCTGTAGAATGGTGAAAACATATGTTCCTGATCAGTTGTTAGCTGAATGGTTTATTAAGTCATTGTTACCTTCTATAACAGAAGATGTGGCGAAGGGAGGAGTCGTCACTGAAGAGCAAGTCATTGCTCATGCACAATATCTAGACTTGATTTATACTCAGTCTGGCATGCTTTATGACAAAATCCCTGATGCTCCTAGAACAGAATTTTCCGTTCCTCCTCCTCCTAAATCGAACAAGGACTCTCACATTGGTGATGGTGTGATAGGTACAACAAGTACGAAGTCAACAAAGGCTACAAACAAAAGATCCTGTAAGATTTCTGGTCAAAATGCAAATGAAAAACTTCTCGCCTCGAAGGTGAATGCTGTGTCAACTGACAAAGGCAAAGAGCCAAAGCAACCAGGAGGCAAGAAGAAAAACAAAGGGAAAAATAAGAAACAGGATAAGTCATCTCCTGAGAAACCTTCTGCAAACTCTTCTAGACAAAGGAAACCCCCTACAGGATGTCAGATATCTGATGAGGATCATTGGATGAGAGAATGTCCTCATAAAGCTGAAGTCCACAAACTTTTTAAGAGTTCAAAAACCTCAGCAGCATTGACTGATCCGTTTCCAAACCTAGGAACCAATATGGTTGCTAGTGACAATGTTTCCCCATCCCAAGTACTTATGTTGTCCGTTTCAAAATAGCAAAATTATGCTTTGATATCGACAAGGAATAAAGATTAAGGGAATCCACAGCTGTCGAACAACAAGGCTACTCATCAACCTAGTAGTTTGACAACAACTTCAACCAAAGTTGTGCCACCCATCATTCCTGAGCTAACGATAAAGCTGCCAAAGGGAGTAGTACACAAATCGACATTTAATCCTTATGCTAGGGAAACACAGAATTATAATATAGTAGAGGACTTGGCCCAATCGCCATCCGCTATGTCGACACTTGAGGTACTCCAAAATTGCCCCTCCCAAAAGCAGGCTCTATAATTAGCAATAGGTGGGATTGACCCAGCGGATTGCAATCTTGTAGCCTTTAATCATAAAGGATATGACCCTCAGTTACCAGCTCAACTTGCTTTCCTTATTCAAGTGAATGCCCTCAACAAAACTATGCATCGAACAATCATTGTTGAGGGAGCATCTACATGTATTATGTTGATGAGTTGCTGGAAAACTTTGGGCTCAATGCCCTTGTCACGATTGTCAACGATGTTGAAAGCATTTGATGGATGAACATACACTCCTTTCGAGATTTTAGGTAACTTTCAAATCAAATTGGGGGGTAATACAATGGAAATTTATGTTGAAGTTATCGACGGAAACCTCGATTACAACATCCTACTGGGAAGGCCCTGGATATATGTTATGGCTGTAGTTGTGTCGACGTACTTCAAGAAGATTGCATTTCCTTTCCAAGGAGGAATTACAATCATCGAGCAACAAACATTTCTCCCCAACAGTTCACAAGTTACGGGAATCATTCTGATGATCCACAGAAGCCCTCATTCACTTCAAAATATCAGAGTAGGCCTACTAAAAGACCCTACATTAATGGGGACTTTTACCCTAACGCCTCCAAACAATTTGGCGGAAGTGGCCACAGTAGGAACCTGCAATATGGTGTCTTCCATTCAGAAGATAATCGATCACGATATTAGCATGGATCATCATGAGGCCTTGTCTCCAAGCCCAATAGAAATATTGTAGCAATCAATGTTTTCAGCATGGGAGGCAAACCCAAATCAACGCTCGTCAAGCGTTTGGATAGATAGGTCTAAGGAACATGGTACCCGTTTAGATCCTTGGTTGAAAGTACATCCTATAAACAAAGGAATTGTTCAGTCAATGATGATTGATGGGGCACCATGGGAAGATTACCACCATCATTCCCATCTTTCGGATTGTAAGAAAGATAATTCCAGTGACCTTGATCATCCCTCAGTTTTTGATTTTCTATCAAATAATGTAAACACGGTAGATTCCGAGCGAAACCTATCCAATATTGAAGATACTATCACCATCAATATCTCGACCAAACTGAATGTTGTAGAGAATATTCATGTCGACAAATCTTGTTCTCCTTCAGAAGTGGAAATATATTACGCTCTCTTTCACGAGTTCAGAGATGTCTTTGCATGGTCATATGAAGAAATGCCAGGAATTGACTCAAGCATAATTGAACACGAAATTAAGATGTATCCAGATGTCAAACCAGTACGACAATGGCTCTGGTAGGTGCACCCTAAGAAAGCTGCTACCATCAAAGCGGAAGTTGAAAAACTTCTCCATGCTAGTTTTATCTACCCAGTTCTTCTAATCGATTAGGTATCGAATATTGTTCCTGTAATGAAAAAACAAGGAACGATTAGAGTGTGCATCAATTATAGGGATCTAAACCAAGCTTGTCCAAAAGACAACTACCATACACCCTTCATTGACCATATAATTGATGAATGCACCGGATGTGAAATCTTTTCATTTATGGATGGATTTTCCAGGTGTAATCAAATAAATATCCACCCACAAGACTAGTCAAAGACTGCATTTATTTGTCCGTGGGGCACATTCGCGTACCGCAAGCTACCCTTTGGTTTAAAGAACGTAGGGGAAACATTTCAGAGGGCAATGAATTATGCTTCCATGACATCAAGAACATTGTTCAACCATATCTCAATGATCTTTCGGCTCATTCACGAAAGCGGACTGATCATCCATAGTATTTGAGAGCGATATTTCTATAATGCCAACACTACAAGATATGGCTCAATCCACACAAATGTGTGTTTTGTGTCGGTTCTAGTCGTTTACTTGGCTTTATGGTCTTGAAGGATGGGATTCGTCTCAACCCATGTAAGGTTCAGGTAATCATTGATTTGCCTCCACCTTCAAATTTTCTTCAGACTCAGAAATTTTTAATAGTTTACCAATCATTTAATTTATATTGCTAAACAATATTCAACTCCAATTAACCATAGATATTTCTAATATGGAAAAATATTTTCTTACAATACCATAGGCCAATACTATAGTTTATCAATACCACATGCCTAAAAAATTAAACCCATTTTAGATATGATACTTGTTCATACATCATCATTTTAATTAATCATTTTTTAATTAAAAATTTGTGTTACCTTCATCAATCCATTACATGTTCCCGCTTGGTCATTTTGAGGGGAATACCAACCAAATCCAATATCAAGAGACAAACTAACGTAAATTTACATGAAAACTAACCTACTATTGACAATACCAATACTTTTCTACTTTCTTGGTAAAATAACCCATGAATGATCATGGATTTTATTCGGGGCCATTTTTTTCCTTTTTTCATAGATCAATCCATTCCCAGGAGTTACCAAGGACACATATAGAGGACAACATTTCCTTGGTCCAATTCCAAACCCAAATATTCTTCTACTTTAGTTTCTTCCTTATCACTATTTGAGTGATCTGAGTCATGGAAGCATTTATGGCCACTCAATGCAGAAGCCAAAACCACAGTTGTATCTTGTGCGTCTCCATTTGAGGGATGGATCTCGACTTTGAATGATGAGATGTCCCCTATATGTGGTTTCGTTAAGGTTGGAGGACTCATTTTAGCTATAGAATATTTTTGTTGCTGCATGTTTTTTGGCTTGTGAGTTGAAGAAGTCTTAGCTCCTTTTGGAGCTTATGGATCTTGCCATCCTCATGACTTATTCTTAGAGTATAGAGGAGGAGAAATCCCTTGAGAAGAGGTACAAACATTCTAGATATGGTGGGGTTGCTGATAGATCCTACAACACAATGCTAAATTTTTGTAGTCCATTGCCTGTGAATAGATAATATCATTCCACTTGAGGCATATTTTCTCTAACAACACTTTGCCAAGATCAATTTCAACACATATTCGAGCAAAGGTCACAATACCCTTATCAAGTATTTATGTGTCTACCTTAATGAAGTATAATATTCCATTTTCTTAATGTGGTCAAAATGGACATAATTTGTGCATGGGATTTGCCCATATTATTTGCCTTCATTTTTTGAGGGAAAATAATAAAATAAGGGTTCTAAAGAGTTCCTAAAGCCTATTAAAGGGGATAAGAGCTAGGAATTTGGATCATTCAGAGTTATCTATCTATTTTGTCTTGTTGAGAACATGTAAAGACTAGTTCTAATCTAATCCCAGGATGAAAACCCCAAGGAGACTTTGTTGGTAGATCCGTCTAGGTTTCACAAGTGGGCTTTGGTGTCTTTGTTTTCTTGTGTTGAGCGGTTGTGCATGCCATCTGAAGGAGTTCTAATCTTATTGTATGGGCATGTTTTATTTTATAAGCTAATAATATAAATAAATGGTTTCATTTCTTTAGATCCCTTGTGTTCTATGTTTGGCTTGTGAGTATTTCATTGAGAGCACTAAAATATTCCAAATTTGTTGATTATTTAGCAATCTGGGATCTTACAATGGTATCAGAGTTGTGCATTCCCTGAGCCTAAAAGTATGTAGGGAACTTCGGTGGAATATATTCTCACCCCAGCCGGAATTTCTATCTTTGGTGATATTTAATATCACCCTAATTGGTTTATTTTGGAAATTTTCCTACTACCACTTGGAGGAATGGATCTAGGTCAATATTGGAACAATATAGATTGAAACCAGGGTTTATTTTTTAATCCACCATCTATAGATCCTTGGTTTTAGGTTTCTTTGTAGGATTCTTAATCATAGTGGGACATGGCCATGTTGAATGGTTGAGGAGGCCAAAAACCATGCATAAATGCTATCGAGTAGAAATGTGTCGTGCACAGTGGTTGTCCAAAGCCAAGGAGAATCACATGAAGCATGCAGATCATATTTTGCAGCGTTGGATCAACTGTAGGTTGTGAGGAACGATGAAATAATTTCACCATAGTCTAACTAGCATGAGGAATTGCCCAGAAAGTTATGGAAATTCCGATCATATTTAGAGAAAATCCGGCAAGGATTTTTGTAAATCCACGTTATAGTTGTTAAAATTCAAACTTTTAGGTAACCTAGACGTTTTTGATGGTGCTGAATTCATTTCCACCATCAAAAACATGATTCAAACACTACCTCTACAAGATTTTTGAAATGTTTTTGCTTTGATTTGGCCACTTTTAGCCGTCTGGGAAATTACTCCGCCTTGGTAGACGACTCCATTTTTAGGTGCGCAGGGCCAGGTGTGATTTTACATATTTTGGGTTTTTGTTGCAAAGTGCTTGGTGGGATTTTCTCTGGCTGATTTACATGCTCAGACCTAATCGGTATAACCAAGATCCTATCTAGGGTTTAGGCACATGCATCACCAAGAAGCAGTGAAGGACTAGACATAGATGAGTCGGCGGGCCACGTGATGGCCATGTAGTCCGTTGATCAAAGGCAAGCAGAATGAGGGTTTCATGTTGAGAAAGTGCGAATGTGTGGAGTTGATCCTTGGGTAGGAATCCCATAATTGTAGCATTGAATTTCCAAGGGTAAGAGCATCTCCATCATAGAGACCGATGATCAGTAAAAATAAATTGATAAGGGTTCATCATCTGGAAGAGGGAAGGATTGAAAGTTGCATGAGCACAAACACCATTAGCTGGAAAGTCGAGCTACACCTGTGTAGTGAGGTCGATTGATAATAGCGTATTAAATTCAATTTCCTATACAATCCCTGTGATGCATGACGCTGAAATCCATGTGCGTTGGCACTAATTGTTGACGTTGAATGGTTTCATGTTCTTAAGGTCGAATACATTGAGGTGGCTTGTTAATTCATGTTGTAATATTGTTGGAGCAAATTTCTCATTTGGTAAAAGGATCAAGTCACCCTTTTCATCTCTGTTTGAAAGTGAGGCTCGAACAACTGGTATGTTGTTGCCTAACCAGCTCTAGCATTTTTGCTTCAGGAGATCAAATTATTTCCTTGGTTATACCTTTATCAATTCCAGAGGAGATCATTCAGTCATCACCAATGTCAAAACTAATTGAATCATTGGGCCAAAAATCATATATTCAATAGTGGAATAATCAAATAATGATTATTATGGGTGTGCAACAAAGAATAGATTTATTGATCTCTATTGAACCTTAAAAAACAAAGATGTTGTTCTAGAGCTTTGTTCCAAAGTTTTGTTTGATGAACACCCCTTGTGTGCACCATGAGGGAGCCAAGGAGTGAGCATTATTTACATAATTGTTATACTCTAGAGATCATTGGAAATCACATGGCGGAGTTTCTAAGGTCGTAGGCCTCATATATGATAATAACGGTTGGGAAAACGGGTGAGAGAAGCACCAGAGTGACTCGCAACTAATGTGGAGCCAGGTATCCTCTTTAGGAGAGTATTCTAGTGACTTGTTATACCGATGTGGCTTAAATACCCATGTGACTCTCGTGCAAAATCTTGATTGCTCACTTGACGATTACATATACACTCAAATACTTTCAAATTTGAGCATCAAGATTCCATTTGCATCTTCAAGCATGGCCCCTGATACATTTTCATATAATGAAAACAATGGAAAGATTCCACTTTTAGCCATAACGATATAGGGGTCCCATTTTCCCTTTCATGAAAGCACCAAAATTAAATCTGTCTAAGAAGATCACGAGGCCAAATCCACATCACAATGTAGCACGCGATTTGACAAGAGAGTTGCTTAAAGGATTTTCCATCAAATGGTGAAGTTCTATTTATTTCTGACCCATCATATGAATTTTTGGGTCTCAGATTCATGCCACTTAAATTTCCTATAACTCCTTTTCTTTCAGCAATATAGAGAGAACATGTCATCATTTTACTTTTGGAAACACCTAAAGAATCAACATGGTAATACAAAAGTTGGTCCTCTAAGATACATTACTGCAAATAAAAAATGGCAACAACTTACAAATGAGAAGCAAGAGAAGAACAACATGTCTTTCGCTCGGAAGGTCCATGCTATCTTTCAGCAGTGAAAGGATATCTAGAAGGAAGATGTAAAAAGAAAGCGTCTCTTTGAACTTAGATCCAAATTGCAGTATACAAAGTCCGAAGATGTACTCTTATGGTTGGACACATTAGATATGGTTTTGTCCCTCATAAAGAAATTAGATTGGAAAAGGTAAGGTTGGGTCTTGGAGCCATCAATGATTGCTTTGATACAACCCATGTTCTTGAAGCATTCTTGTGAAAGGGTTAGAATCACAATTGCCTCTTGTCTCAATAGGATCATAGCTTTAACATTGCCACTACCACCTTACAACAATGATATCATGAGGGATATATTGCAGCTGATGGTAGAAACCATTCAAGGGTTGAACAACATCATGCTACCTTTATACATTAGGTAAAGTAGGGCAGAGTTCTTCAAATGGATCATGTTGGGTGACTGAGTGGAGAAACATGAGTTGAGCATCGAGAAACATCAACAGAATAGTGTAGGTATTCATCCTTCTCATGGCATCGATTGGAGAGAGATTATGAGTTGGAATTATATTGATGAGATGATTCCTAGGAGGCTACCCTTACCCAAGGGCATATTTCTGCTTGGGTCGTTAGGCATGGGCGGTGATGGAGGGATGAAATGGTATCATAACCCACAGGTCCCAGAATTAAGTGGCATCAGAATCTAGTTGAATCTATTGAGGGAAAAATTGGTCGGAGGATTGTTTGGGATCTAAGTATCGAAGGATCCATTTAGGATCATTTATCATGGATGCATGGAATGACACATTGGTTTGTATGGGATCTAAGTATCAGTATAGAAATGCTCTTTCTTTGGATATAAATGGATTGCTTGAGGGAAAGCACTCTTTGAGTGGGAGAATTTATAATATTCCATTTTCTTGATGTGGTCAAAATGGATGGAATTTAATGTAGAAATTATCACTGTATATCACCTGATAATGCAATATACTAAAGCAAAATATTTGATCTACTTCTACAACAAACTTGCAGAAGCTTAATCGATTTTGAGAAAGATCAATTAGAATAGATATAATAGAGAATGAGAAATCAATCACACATGAACATAGAATAATACTCTAGGGAAAGACTCAACTAAAAACCCCGCTATATGTATTGTCTTATAAGTGGAAATATCTCCAGATTACACAAAGCTTTAGCTCACAAGCTATACAGCTCTCAGTACAATCCCTCAATGCTGCTCATAGATAGAATAGACACAACATATGCCTTCCCTCAATCCTCCAAGCCTCCTATTTCCTTGCGCAGTTTCTCTTGTGTCCTCTAGCTACTACTTGTGTGAATTCACCTCTCACACAACCCACCAAACTCAGAAGTAACTGTGCAATCTCCAAGGAATGAATTCCTTCTGCATGCAAGAGATATCCTCAATGGAATATTCCTACAACTAATAGTACATTGTCCCATCCTCTGATCTCAACTGGATCTCTGACTGAATTGACATGCATGAGTTATTTATGAGAGAATATTCAGTTATCTGAAGTACACTAGTTACATGCATGCATGCATTAACTAACTGAAATCACAATTAGTTCCACAAACTTTTGGAACTAACCTAACTGGACTTAACTCAGTTAACTAAGCTAAGCTAACAAATTACAACTCAAAGTACAACTCATCCTGATTTCCTTAATTAAGGGAAAACTTCCTCAATCAAAGGGAAAATTGTTGCATGTCTTCACATAGACTTCATGTTTGATTTTATCCAACTAATTAACTCAAGATTAATTAATTAATTATTTTTGAAATAGCTGCTAAGATCAAATTCAAATTTTAATTCTCAATTTTAGTTCAGGGACTAATTAAAATTGGAATGTATCCTAAAATGCTATTTATAGCAATTCTATTTTTAGCACTTCTATATTTAGTATTTCTTGTTGCTATTTTCAACACTCTCTCTCAACAAGAAAGCGATTATCTGTCACCCCAATCATGTCTCTATGGAAATCAAATTTTCATTTTGACAATGCCTTAGTCAAAATATTTGCATTCTGCTCCTTGGTCAAAACATACAACAACAACATGATCCTCTTCACCACACAGTCTCGAAGATGATGATACCAGATATCGATGTGCTTGGACCTGTCATGAAATATTGAATTCTTAGAGAGTTTGATACAACTCTGATTATTGCAATAGATCATAGTTGGATCCATCCTCTGACCAAACAATCCAACTAGAATTTTCCACATCCAAATGGCCTCACATGCTACCTGAATGGCAACCATGTATTCAGCCTCTACTGAGCTAAGTGCAACTGACCTCTGTTTCCTGATGTACCAAGAAACTGCAGCTGAACCAAGGTTGAAAATTCCTCTTGAAGTGCTCTTCCGATCAAATGGACTCCCTGCCCAATCTGCATCTGTGAAGCCCTGAAGCTTCACTCCCTCTATTCATCTGTACCATAATCGATACTGAGATGTGCCTCTAAGGTATCTCATCACATGCTTCGCCACCTTCCAAAATAGCTTGGTAGGCCGAACCATAGCTTGACTCAGCTGGTTCACCCCAAAGCACAAATCTGGTTGTGTGTTCACTAAATACATCAATGAACCCACAAATTGTCAATAAATAGTAGCAGCTACTACCTAACCTGAAGTAGCATCCTTCTTCCTCCAGTTACCTACTAGAGGAGTCTACATGGGCTTGCACTTCTCCATGTGGAATCTGTTGAGTATCTCATTAGCATACCTGCCTTGAGACACAAACACTTACCCATCCTTCTACCACACTTCCATGCCTAGAATGTAGTGCAAAAGATCGATGTCTTTAATCTCGAACTCTCTTGCAAGGTCCTCCTTGCAAGACTTCATCAACTGATCATCACTTGTCAATATCAGATCATCAAAATAAATAACAATGATCAATGGCTTACCTTCTACCATGATGTGCTAAAGGTTCGCATTTGCTTCAATCTTTGTGAAGCCCAACCCGGTGAAGTAGTTGTCAATCTTGGTGTACCAAGCACGAGGTGCTTTCTTTAGCACGTACAATGCTCTCTTGAGTCAACACACATGCGACTCACGATCGAAGGTCTCAAATCCTTCTGGCTGCTCTATGTACACCTCTTCCTCAATCTTTCCATTCAGGAACACAATATTCACATCCATCTGATGGACTTCCAACCCATCTGAGTTGATAGTGCCAACATTGATCTGATAAATGAGTACCTTGCTACAAGAACAAAAGTCTCATCATAGTCAATCCCCTCAACTTGTGAGAAACCACAGGAAACAAAACTTGCCTTATGTTTCTCCACACTACCATTAGCTGCTTGCTTTACTTTGTAAAGTCATCAAGAACTTACCACTGACTTGTTCTCTGATCTTGGAACAACATTCCAAACACTGTTTCGAACTATGGAGTCGTACTCCTCCATCATAGCATCAACCCAGACTGGTTGTTGCACTGCTTCCTTGAAGGAATATGGTTTAGTCTCTACACACTCCCCAACCAGGGCCATGTAATCAGTGTACGCTTGGGTGACCTCCTCTGTTTGCGCTAAGAAGATGGCTGTCCCACATTCTCTCTTGCATCCAACATCAATCTGTCAGCTTCCCTTGAGCATTTTTGCCCATCTTTGGAAGAATCTACATGAGTGGATGTCTCCACTCCTGGATCCTCTGCATGTGGCTGCTCTACATCAGTCTGAGGCTCCTCCTCCTTAGGAACCAAAATTTCCTCTTTTGCATGCAAATTGAGCTCCCTTTGAAGGGAAACTCACATGGCCTTCTACTCGTTGAACTTCAGATATCTGCGTACCACTGTCCTCTGACTGGTAGGCAAGAACACTCGATAGTTTTGGGGAGTATCAGTGTACCCCACAAGTATCCCAACTTATTTGTTGGCTCTAGATTCTTCCGGGCATATTTGGTCACCTAGAAAAATACTGATGAGCCAAAGATCATGATGTGACTCACATCTAGTCTCTTTTCGGAGAAAGCCTCCTCTGGTGTCTTCATTCCCAATATATGATGCGGGCTTCTATTCTGCAACTATACTGTTGTATTGCATGCCTCACCCCACAAATGAGGTGGTAGGCATTGGTCATGTAGCATTGCTCGAGCTTCTCCCACAATCGTTCTGTTCTTCCTTTCGGCCACCCCATTCTGTTGTGGGTTATGGGGAGCTGTCAACTCCTGTTTAATTCCTTCTACTACGTAGAATTCCTTAAAATATTGAGAGACATACTCTCCACCATTTTTGCTTCGCAAGGCCCTTATTTTCTTTCCATATTCTTTCTCAACCAAGGTTTTGAACTCACAAAACCTTGAGAAGGTTTGATCCTTCTTCTGCATGAAGTACATCCAACATCTACGAGAAAAATCATCAATAAAAATAACATAGTACCTTTGTTTAGCAGTGGAGGTATCGAGAATGGTACACACACATTTGTATGAACTCACTCCAGGATTGCTCTAGCTCAACTATCTCGATCCTGAAAGGAAGATTTTACATACTTACCCAAGCTACAACCTTTGCCTGTATCCACTTTCTCCAATTTACCCTTGGGACGTCTGGTAGAGATCTGCTGCATGATCTTCAAGGCCCCATGGTGCAAGTGGCCCAATATTCCATGCCATAGCTTGCCAATATCTTGGCTGTGCACCAACTCTACTATAGAACTCAATGCAGCACAGTCATCTACCTCTAGCTTGTAGAGATTATTTACTCAAATCCCAATCCTCTTGGTTTTTCCAGTGTTGATGTGCCTCTGGAATGCCTTTCCTTTACTAAAGACTACATCATAGCCTATCTCTTCTACCTCCAGGTTCTTCTTCGGACCAGGCACATACTTTACATTAGTCAAGGTGAGAGGAGCTCCATGATCCCTCTAAAACACAATAGTACCTTCACCTGAAACATGGTACTTTCCATCATCGCCCATCTCTATGTGCATTTGGAGGTCCTTCTCCTCTAAGGTACTAGATAAGCTCTTGAATTCGGTCATGTGGAATGAGGCTCCACTGTCCAGGTACCAAACACAACCCACCATCAATGAAACCATGCATGCGATGAGGGTGAAATCCAATTCAAACTATGAGGCCAGTGCCTCACCATATGATCCCTTCGAGGATCCCTTCTTGGATTTCTTATGTGGACAATTCGTAGCATAATGGTCCACCTCATGACAATGAAAGCATCACACTTTCGATTTTTCAATCTTCTTCCCACCATGGAAAGAACTTGATTTGGAATGGGAAGCCTTCCCCTTCCATTTCCTCGCCTTACTCGCTAAGGCTAGATTTTCTTCATCATCATGCTTTGATGAAGAACCATCTCTGGTGCTTCTGATTATCTCCTCCTGCATATGATCCAACCATAGTTGTTCCCAATCTAGTAGTTTCTCTCTTCCATTTACTAAGCCTTAGTAGCTATTCTAGCTTTTAGGAAGACTAAGGAGAATAAGACTCACCATGTCATCATCAGCGATCGTGATTCCTACACTTCCAAGCTCATCCCTGCAGGTGGTTAGCTTGTTCAGATATGTGCAGATTGTGTCACCCTTTTCACACTTGATTTTCTGAAGCTTGTCTTATAGCGTCAGCTTCCTCTGATCATTGTTGTTCTAACATAGATCCTGCAATGTTTTCCACATTGAAAATGATGTCTCCTTCCAATTGAGACTCAAGACAATGTGGTCTCGAACTCCCTCCAGAAGGATCCTCATCGCTCTAGCCACACATTTCTTCCATTCTGCCAATTCTTGGGCATTAGAAGCTATTGGCTTGGGGACTCCTTGATCAATGAAGTCCTTCAAACTGTTGTTCTCTAATACCACTTCCATGTGATCCTTCTAGGCTATATAATTTGAGTTGTCATTAAGGGAATACTCGAATCTCAAACCGTTGAATGCCATTGGTGAAATTTGAGATGTGATAAGAATTCGATTTCTATAATCAAGAACTTCAAACTTCAAACTTCTCCCTTCTTTGTATACTGTTCTTCGCTTTGATCACCTTTGCTTTAATGCCATGTAGAAATTCTCACTGTAGATCACCTGATAATGCAATATACTAAATAAATACTTGATCTACTTCTACAAAAAACTTCTGGAAGCTTAATCGATTTTGAGCAAGATCAATTAGAATACATATAACAGAGAATGAGAAATCAATAACACATGAACATAGAAGAATACTCTGGGGAAAGCCTCAACTAAAAACCTCGCTATCTGTATTATCATACAAGTGGAAATATCTCCGGATTACACAAAGCTTTAGCTCACAAGCTATCCATCTCTCAGTACAATCCCTCAATGCTACTCATAGACAGAATAGACACAACATGTGCCTTCCCTTAGTCCTCCAAGCCTCCTATTTCCTTGTGCAGTTTCTCCTGGGTCCTTTGGCTACCTCCTATGTGAATTCACCTCTCACACAACTCACCAAACCTAGAAGTAACTGTGCAATCTACAAGGAATGAATTCCTTCTGCATGCAAGAGATATCCTCAATGGAATATTCCTACAACTGATAGTACACTGTCCCATCCTTTGATCTCAACTGGGTCTTTGACTGAACTGACATGCATGAGTTATTTTAAGAGAATATTCAGTTATTTGAAATACACTAGTGACGTGCATGCATGCATTAACTAACTAAATTCACAATAAGTTCCACAAACTATTGGAACAAATCTAACTGGACTTAACTCAGTTAACTAAGCTAACTAATTACAACTCATCCTGATTTCCTTAACTTGTATCTGGCTACAACAGATACGACCATAGCAATGGTTTTAGTTCAAGAAGATAACGGAATTGAAAATCCTATTTATTATTTAATTCGAAACTTAAATGATACAGAAACTAAGTACTCCTATGTTGAAAAGCTAGCTCTCACAATTGTTCAAGCGATACAGAGATTTCGACACTACATCCTCTTTCGAAAAACTACCATTTTGTCAGATTTCAACCCCATGACTTATATCTTGTTGTGACAGTTACTGGGGGGAAAATATTCCAAATGGATAGGGATTTTGCAAGAGTTTGATCTAGAATGTGTAAAATCCAAATCAAAGAAAACTCTGGTTTTCACAGAGTTACTATGTGATCTCCCATCGTCGTCCAACGATTCAACATCCAATACAACAATCGTGGATGAATATTTGTTTTTGATATCTTCAAGTGATCTGTGGTATGGAGATATAATCATTTATCTCTAGAACCAAACATATAGGTCTAATACTTCCCATTCAGAGCACCAACGTACTCGATACCAAGCAAAAGACTACATGATCATCGGTGATATGCTTTACCGTCGTGGTATCGATACAGTTCTGTGGAGGTGCCTCACGCATGAGGAGGCTGAAAAAGTCCTGAATGATTGTAATTTAGGCGAATGTGGGGGACATCAATTTGGTTGCGCTATGGCTCAAAATATTTTACAAGCATGATACTTCTGGCCAACAATGTTAAAAGATTACATAACCGCAGTCAGAAGTTGCCATGCTTGTCAAATCTTCGATCGAAAAACCATAATTCCACCCGCACCTCTGCAGCTGGTAGTTGCTGTTGGCCCATTCGCCAAATGGGGCATAGATTTCATGACATGTAACCCCACCTCGGCCAGGGGGCATGGCTATATTATAGTCAATATAGACTATTTTACTGAATGGGCTGAGGCAATGCCGACATTAAACAACAGTGGTGAAATATCTGCTCTTTTCATTTTCAATCATGTAGTCTCTAGATTCGGTGTTCCACAAGCTATAGTCACAGATCATGGATCACATTTTCGTAATCACATGATGGTCGAGTTGGCTGCCAAATTAGGACTGTCCCACAACAGCTCTACTCTGTATTATTCGCAAGCTAACGGACAAGTTGAGGCAATCAACAAGGTCCAGGCAATCAACAAGGTCCTGAAGCGCATGCTGCAAAGGATGATTGGAGTCCATAAACGGAGTTGGCACCTGATCCTATACTCAGCCTTATGGGCATACCGAACATCGGTAAGGAGTGTGAATGGATTTACACCCTTTCAATTGGTGTATGGCTTGGAAGTAATCTTACCAATTCAGTGCGAAATCTCATCCCTCAAACTAGCAGTCGACCTTCTCCCCGGAACTTCAGAAGAGGAGGCTCGTTTCTTGGAATTAATCCAATTGGATGAAACCCGTCACAATGCTGCCTTGGTTAATGAAGCCCATAAGAAATTAGTCAAGGCGCAGTTTGACAAGAATGTCAAACCCTGTGTCTTCTCAAAAGGCGACCTGGTCTTACTTTATGACCAGGAGTCCGACAAGTTAGGAGCAGGTAAGTTCAAGTCTTTATGGATGGGCCCCTATATTGTTAAGTGTGTATTAGCAAAAGGAGCCTATGAGTTAGTGGATTATGATGGGATTCCACTGGCGCAACCCCACAATGGGTTGTATCTTAAGCGTTACTATGCTTGACTCAGTATAGTAACCCCTATGATTTTGTTACAATTTTGTTTTTGCTAAGAGCAATCATTTTGGTTAGATGATCCACTTTTTCATTTGTTACAGATGTCAAACCCATTGGAATCATTTGTTGGATATGCCGACGGAGCGAGCCATAGTTCGCGGAACCTATCTTCTGTGGCCTAGGCCATTTTTTATCCAAGTGGCAAGCTAATAAGTATCGGAGGAGTATGTATTGGTCGATCAACGAATAATATCGCTGAATACAATGTGTTGATAGAGATCCTCTTCGATGCCATCACATGTGGCATACGCCGATTAGTTGTCAGGATAGACTCGCAGCTCATCATTCTATAGCTCACCAGTATCTATTCTGTACGGAATCCAGCTATCTATCGCATGTTCCTAAGGGTCAAGATTTTGGAAAGACAGTTCAATTCAATCCAATATCAGCGCATTTCTAGAAACTTAAACAAATTAATAGATTCATGGGAAAATTATGTGTTAGATAGACATTTGCGACATTTATAAAAGAAAATAATTTCATCAATATTTGCATCAGGATCATGTAACTTAACCAAAATCAAGCTTCAAAAATAAAAAATATATATATAACTGTTTATGGTTTACACATAATGTTTTGTGTCCAAGAAAAAATCAGTCAAATGACCCAAAAACTCAAAATACTAGGGGGCACCATAGCCTAATGGTGCTGGTGATAACAAGTCACCGCCTGTGCAATCATGCATAAAAGCCTAGTCCATCGACGTGGCATGCCGGTAGTATGTCACTGTAATCTTAGAGGCAGCTCGCCAGTCCTCACATCCGAGATACCGAGAGTGAGGCCTTCGATCTAATCTTGCAATGCTTCAAGGGTCTCGGCAACATCCAGGTTGCGAAGGATAGCCCTCCCTGTGGCCCCTCCTACTGGAATGGTAGCTGGTGCTCTCAGGCGCACTGCTAGTCACACCGATCCAATATTTGCATGAGCACATGAGTCTTGATTAGTCTTGACAAAATAAAGCACAGGAACATTATAAAAGCAATAAATAGGGATATGGTCAGAAATCTCACCTATAGCACTCCACTGCTCACCAGTCGGCATCACCAAATCTGGGTCACTCTGGAAATCCATACCAGCATATGGACACTCAGCATAAACCATCTCCTAACGGTTGAACTACTCAAAGAAAGAATTAGAGAAAGAAACCTGTGGCTGACCAACATATCGAACCATAAGGTGAACCCATCTCTGCATCCGTGGCTCATTCAGTGGCGGCAAACCAAGTGAAATGTATTGTGGCTGCATCAGTGGGATCTTCTCCAAGGCAAAAGCGGTCAAAATGGAACCATAACCAAAGTTCTTCGATCGCCCATTTTTCACCTTGGAAAGCTGTTATTTTATTACAGGGAGTACTGCATCACACCAGTTGAACACTTCCAGTTCAAGGCATTCTAAAGCATACTGCATAAAGGACCTGTTGGCCAAGTGAAGAGCCTCATTACCAGCCAGTCTAGCAAAGGTGAACAAGATGGTCCTCAAAGAACGATCAGTGACATCTCAGATGTTGATCTTGTCGTCCCTACTCAGCTGAGATCCTTCTCTACAGTATCGGCGAATATAATCCCTCATGGATTCGCCCCCATGGGTGGAACCTGATAGTGAGAGAGGGGCACCACGCCTCGATAAACTGGTCAAAAAATAGATGTCCACGATAGTCAAAGGGATGGATTTGCCTTTGATCTGGAACACCTGGTTGGTAGGATCCCATGCATCGAGCAAATATTGTAACGATTTTATTTGTTGCCTCATGCTAGAGATGCGGAAGAAATTGAGCAATCCACAGTTCTGCAATGCAGCTACCGTACCCGAATCATGTAAAGCAACCATGTCCTCTTCTTCATGCATGTGTTCTCGCCATGTAACAACAATTTTACTCCGATGAATCTCTGAAAGAAAACAAGAGAAGAGTGAGGATCCTGATTTGGAAAAAAAAAAAAGGCAAAATTTCTATGAGAAAACAGTGCATAAAGTTCCCTCCTTGTGCCCATCGCACCTGTTACACAGCAATTTGTCACCGTCCATGCTACCTCTATCCCGTATCTTGGAGGACTCATTCCGGGACCTATGAGAAGTGACATGGCCTAAAAATGCTTGCATTGCATTCCTCTGAACATGAGCTTTGTTTGCCCTGAAGACATCTCTTGCCGAAAAACCCTAAAAATAGCTCTTTTTCCATTGGCGCGATTCCATAGTTTAGCCCTCATGCCAAGGGGGCAAATCGTCCAAAGTGGGCATGCCAATTGGCACTCTGTCATAGAGTCGCACCCACACCAACCATATTAAGAGGTGTTTTTTAAAATAAATGGCAGAAGTTTCGTCCTAACAAATTCCTGGACTGCTATCTATCTTGAGTTGGGTGGTTTGGCTACGGATTTCCATAGAGAGGAAGTGGTTTGCCACCTCTCATGGAAGCTTCCTTGATGATATGGCCAATCCCATGATTATTGGTTATGATCCTAACTTCCCTTCCTCCATCTATAAAAGCTTGCCCATTTCCTTTGCAAGCTAGTTTTTTAGTTTTTAGTTCTAGAGTTTTAGAATTCCCAAATTCCCAAGAGCTTCATGCTACAAGAGCCTTCTTGATTCCCTTAAGGCCAAATCCAAGCAAGGAGACTATTGTCCAGATCCGAAGAGAGATGCTTTTCCTTATTCCCGACAGGCTTTGCGAGACATGTTCCGCTCATGACCTGCCAAAGGAGAATCCAACGTCAGAACATTGATTGTACTCTCCTTTGATTGATTATTAATGAACGACTATTGGTTATGGTTCCACTCTTGTTATTATTTATGATGATGATGAGTTATGTATTTTCTAACTGACATATATTTGTGTATACTGGATTTTATGCTTGCGTTTTTATTTTTTTTGCATGTGCAGGTGTTTATTCATGGATATCGTGAGGATTGTGATCTACCGGAGCAGAGGAACGAGAGCACCACCTCTCCTACAAACAATAGCGTTGGAATCCAGGTAGGCCTTCATTGCTAGTCTGTTTATTTGCAATTAGGAACATGCGCTATAACATTTGACGATTGTTGCTATACCCGGTCTGGGATAGTAGGGATCGCCTCTATCCGCAGAGGGGATTTACCTCTTCAACAATTTGGCGACTCCACTAGAGAATCAACTTGTTGTTTGATTTGTAAACTGTACACAGAGCCTGAAGTACAGCCAGATAGCCTTCAAAATGCTATTTCTCTGCATTAGGGTAGTAGATCAACACCACTTTAGTCAATCTCTGATTTGGTTTACGGATTGAACAGCTTGGAGCTTGTATTGCCTTTTCGGTTGTTTCTTGATTTTGCTTGCTTGGTCAGCCTTTTGGGCTAGGTTCTTTTTCTGTTTTTGCTTCTTGGTTTGCCTGGTTATCGTTTGTCTGGTTTTGGATTTCTTATTTTTCATTTTGGCACAACAAACTTGACTAGCACATTTTTTTGCATAACAGTTGCGCCAATTGGTGCTAGTTGTCAATATATCACTCGTGTCAATCTTTAAAAGGCGCTAGTTTCAGCCTGACAGTCGCGCCAGGCCTGGGCACTGTTAAGGTTTTCTTGATTTTAAGCCTTCTGAGCCTAGTCTTTGTTTTTGGTTACATTTTCTCGACTGCCTGAGTGTGTTGGAGTCCTGTTTGACTAGTTTTAACCTTCATCCTTTGGTTGTTTGCCGTTTTCCATCAATTTCATGTTTTTAGCCCTAGGGCATCTAGTGGCTTTGTGTGTTGAGCCCTCCTTAGGAGTTTTTGGTCTTTTATTGGTCTAGTCAACTTTCTGATTGCTCCCCTGCATTCGTTTATTGGTTGTTAATCATTTCATTGCGTTGTTTGAGTGACTTATCTCTTTTTCACTTGAATTTTGCCTTATTTCGCTTTGGGCCTAGATCACACGGCTCATTTATGTCTTTAGGATTTTTCTTGGTTTTGAAGGACTTCTTTGTCAATTTAGGGATCTAATTGTGCTTGCATTGAGTGAAATTTTCTTGTTTTTCTCTCTTATCATTATTTCTCAAATTGCTCTCTTTTCATTAGTTTTTCAATTTGTTTAGTGCACTTTGCTCTTAACATTGAAAAAAAAAAAAAATCTCTCTTTCTTTTCATTAGTTAATGTGAATTAGAGCTTTTCGTTGTTATTAGTGATTAGTGACTTTGAAGCAAAGATTTTTGATTTCCATTAGCTACATTAGAGATATCATTGGTTTTTTCTGATCATTTTGTTTGTGTGAAAGCTCTCAACTCTCTTATAGTTAGCATTCATTGAATAAAATGATATACTGTGGCATATAGCTTGTATTTAGAAGATTTTGAGATACTACATTCACTAGGGCCTGAAAACTAAAACATAATTGAAGATAAACGTTAAAATCTACTCAATTTACACTAAGGCAGCATTGGAATTTAACGATGCATATTTATAGGTCTAGGCTAGAAACGTGTTCCAGCGTCTTAAAACCTAGTAGCTGGAATTCACCTCTTGGCTTTAGACAGCGCTAGTACGGACTCGTGCTCCTCGTACCATCACGTATATAAAGGGAGACCCCACTAGGTTTCAATCCTTTATCCATAGGAAGCCGAGTCTGCTGCCCTATACCCGTGATACACCAAACACAGCATTCGGGGAGATTGCCTGCACGTACGAAAAATCCTTGGTTGATCTCTCTTTCATTTCTAAAACCAAGGTGTATATTGCAGTTCACGGTTATTTAGTACACCCTCTTTGCCTAGTATCCCTGAGCAGTAATTTGATCTTTTCTGACTCCCTAAATTTGAAAGGATCACCAAGCGCTTGTCCTTTCATGCTTGTTTCAAATCTAAAAGTGATAGAGTCACCTTTTATCTGTTTCTTGACTCTTAAAACATGAAACAATGAAGTTTCTTAATTTCAATGTGGTAAAAATTAAATCACCCACGATCACATGCCCTATTAGATTCTACTTGTTGGCCGTTTGATTGTGTGTCTTGACTCTTTTTCAGCCCTGTGTGCGATTTTCAGTTTTTGATGGCAACTTTTCCAGAGTTCACCAACCTAGGAATCCCCTCTGATGGGAATCTTGGTCATTTCCTCATTTTGGGAATGTTGGTGCTCCTTACATGGCAGCGTTGCCCCTTCCTGGGTTAACTGTTGGGTTGCCTGTTTGGTTGTTCTCAACCTCTGTGGTCTCTAATGTCTCAGCTACTAGTCAATTAGTTCCTCCACCCAAACAACATCATGTTGATTCCAAGGTGGACCTCTCCCCTTCTTCGCCTGTTTCTACGTCCTCATCTTCTACTTCGCCTGGTGAAAGTCTGGATTGAAGTAACCAGGTGACTAAGAAGAAGAAGAAGACGACAAAGAAGAAGAAGTTTGATAAGCGCAAGGCCACTTATGCAGCTACGTCTTCAAGTACATCTCAGGTCGGAACACCTTCTACTCCACTGCGGAAGGTTAAATTTCCTTGTAAATTGTGAAAGGATGACCATCTTCTTTGTGATTGTCCTAGCATTCCTAGGATCTTAGAAGTATGGTCTCATGATTCAGCTCATCCCTCATCATCCTCTGAAGCTCATGGAAATGCTACCCTATCAACTGGAAATGGTAAGAAGAAAGGGAAGATTCGATTCCCTTGTAGGCTATGTGAAGGCAACCATCCCCTTCACCTTTGTCCACTCATGGATAAAGCTTCCACCGTTTTGGAAAGTATTACAGCTTCTTCACCCCAACTCCCTGTCATTTATCAGAGGCTCTCTTTAGACCCTCTCCTCGTCCACAACGAGATTGAATTAGATTCTTCTCTTGTTCATCCTCCTCTTTCTGACCTGGCTATGCTAAGCCTATTCCAGACCAGCCATTGATCGGAAAGAGTGTCGGCTCGGGTTCACCACCCGTCGATCACTCTGTTTCGAAAGAGCGTCATGCTCATGTTCTTCTTGTCTCGTCAGATTTTCCTAAGTCTGAAAATGACCCTCCTATCCTAGCTGATCCAGAGAGTCCTTCTTCGGTTCCTTTAGAGCAGGGGGTAATCATACGATTCCCCCACCAAGTAGTTCAGTCATTTCCTTCGACTAGAGTCACCTGACTGCTTTCTGCCTTCCATCCCATTTGCCTTTCCAAATTGCAGTACATGCCTATGATAAGGCAGTACCTGGCACTGTCTTGGATGAGGGTGCATCTGTCAGTCTTATGCCTTCCACTACTTGGCAAGCTTTGGGCTCCCTACAGCTTGTGCTGGTCGCACAAAATCTGTTAGCGTTTGATGGAGGAACCAGTCAACCATTAGAGATCCTTCTGAAGTTCCCTGTTACTTTGGGAGGAAAAACCGTCTATATAGATGTACTGGTTACCCAAGCTACTTTAGATTTCAGTATTCTCCTTGGTCGTGACTATGTTTATGCCATGGAGGCCCTTGTCTCTTCACTTTTCCGTGTGGTTTGCTTTCCACACGACGGAAGAATCATGACTATAGATCAATTATCGTTCTGTAGTCCCCCGGTGCCTCCTGCACAGTTATCATCCCCTCCTGGTTTTTATCCACCGGTTGTATTTGCCCCACCGCAGGTCAACTACGTGGCTACTTATCCCATGCCTGTATCCAATGATGATGTCGTCATGCATAGTGTCTTGGGGGCATTGGTTCTTGACTTCCAAGATGTTATCCTTCCACCGAGAGTGGTACTCTTGGACGCAATGACTTCCTGTTCATGATAATGAATTTCGTTCGGAGCATAGTTTGCTTTCCTATGTCAAGCTCCTTAAAAAATGAAACTGGGTTTGGTCGAGCATAGTTCCTGATCTTGTGTCAAGCTCGTTAAAAAATGAAACAAGGGTTATGAGGATAGTTCTTTTACTGTGTCAAACTCATTAAAAAAATAAACAACTCCCTTTCCAAATCGAGACTTTTGATTAAGATCTCGTAAAATACAAGTCGAGTCTTTCCAAGATTTCGAAAGTGAACCTTCATTCCATCCATTTTGTTGAATGCAATGAAGCTTGGGGGCATGTACCTTGTTTTGCATCATTATGCTGGGGGCATGCGAACTTATAACAAGCATAGTTTTTCGTTTCAAGCTTGTGTAAACATGAAACCGATTCCAAGCAGATTTCTCCATGGCTCAAGCTTGTGTAAAAATGAACCCATTCCCAAGTCACCTTTAAGCTCTTTTCTGACTCGTAAAATATGAAAAGATTACCGAGTATTTTTTCCTTTTTGACTCGCTAAAGAGAATAAAAATGGAGGTCTTCTTTCAGCTCTTTTCTGACCGTTTAAAGATGAAAAGATTGCCGAGTTATTCCTCTTGACTTGCTAAATGTAAATAAGAGGTGGTCATCTTTAAACCCTTTTCCGACCGTGTAAAAATGAAAAGATTGTCGGACCCTTGTCATTTCAGGTTCGTTAACGGTCACGAAGCGATGTGGTTTTGATCACTTTTTTACTTTTTCAGATCAAAATCACTACTTATGAAAAGTACTCCTTGGTCGTAATGGTCGGGCGGTTCTTTCGAGCATGGTTTTATACTTTTTCGGGCTCGAGAGACACAACTTTATGAAAAAGGACACCGCTGGAGTTTCCTTTTCGCTGTCTTTTCAAACTCTCTAAATATGAAAAGACGCCGAGTTTTTCCTTTGTCAGACTTGTTAAAACTTTATGACATCGGGTTCCGTCGTGATGACGCCTCTCAAGCATATGCTATCCCCGTCAAGCTTGCCATCCAAAAATAACCGGGGTACTCGCC